>JACCGJ010021139.1:0-74215 GCA_013407085.1 Atriophallophorus winterbourni | reverse complement strand
TTTCAAACAGTGCCGAAGTGGAAATCATTGCTTGGTTTCAAAACCGCGGTTAAAGCTGAAGGTATCACTCAGCTTACCAATTATTCCCTATCGATTAATATATCAATCGACTATTTACGTCGCTGAACGTATTCTCCTTGAATAAAATATAAACGTCATCTTTATCAGTAGATTAAAAATAAATAATCAAGTATAAATATAAAGTCAAGCAAATTGATGGAAAATATTGCACATTTCAGTGCTGCCTTAATAAGACTACATCAAAATGGTATATTTTTAACTTTTCGCATTAGTTTTAATGTTGGCATGCGTGATTAAACTTATGTTGATATGATTTAGAAAAAGAAGTCCATAAAATCAGGATTGTAATTTGTGGTCTCTGAACGGGCTCCGCCTATGATACTCGGCGAGGTTATACCAGATTTCCAGTCCATCTTTATGACCATTTATTACATTGATTGAAAGAATAACTCAGCCAGAGGTCCTCATAGACATTTTTGCACAATGCCATGGATCCACATGATAAAACGAAGAAAATTTCAGCCCTTTGAATTTTTAGCTGATTCTTGAATCGCTCATTAAGCAACCTAATCCCGTTTTTGCTTGTTATCATATCCGTAGTTCAAATATTATTCTGTAATTTTGTCAAACTATATGCTTTTTCGACTATTAAAATTGAATTGAATTAAAAGAAGAGATCACAATTGTTAATCAGCCTACCGCTTTTGACAGGTGAGATATACTGAAGGATCAAAATCAACTTAATCAGAACTGATAATTTCAAGTGCGTACCCGTTCGCCTCCCTTGATTTCACAACAGATTTGGTTCAATACAAATTCCAACCCCGGACGATATCTTGCACTGTACCGCTCAAATGTAACGCTACCGGCAGACGGCCAATCAACTTGACGCTCACCAGGTACGTCAATTGTCCAAGGTGCCTAAATTATATTTCCGGGTGGAATAAAAAAGGAAAAATGTCATAAATTGAATTATTCAAGAACTTTCAATACACATTTCAGAAAATTAATTAAGTTATTTTATATCTTTAATCAACGTTGCTTCAATCCGTATAGTCATTGATGATATTTATAGAATTGATTTATTGGTAGATGATATGTGGTTAAAAAAGCTATGCTTTCCAAGACACATAAAAATGAACATCGGGTGGGATGCTCACACTCTTGTTCACCGCCTTGTAAACGCTACAATAAATCTTTTCGAATGTTTTTCGTTCTGTTCAGAAACTCATTATTGCGTCTTTCATAACTCTGGCCGATATATGAGATGCTGGAATATGTCCAGCATTACTTTTGTTAATCGACAAAGTTTTTCCCGGCAAAATAACCCAATCTAAGAAAAAACTTCTCGACATGTGCATATTCAATATAGCATTACATAATAAAATAGATTAATCATGCGCTGCCAAGCACCTCTCTTTCTAATCTTTGAAAGTGGATGGTTAAGCATAGCAGATTTCAAAATTCTACACTTTACAGCTAATACTATTGGTAAAAACACCCCTAGTCAAGGTCTCTAGATGCATTGAAGTAATTCAGAACGTACTCCACGAAAACATCGAGCGTCAAAGCAACTCCGTTAGGTAAGTTCAAATGAGAACGAGAAGCTATATTCTATTTCATTTCAAGTCTGATAATGTAGATAAAACAGCACTTAATTAGTAATACTAAAACGTTGTACAGGCTGTCGACTATTTTATGTGCTCATTTTGTTCCAGGACGCGCTTGTGGAATAGGGTTAAGCACATTACTTGTATGTGAAATCAAAGCAGGGTTCTAAACGCTGAAATATCACTTGAAATTTTCATTTGTTATGATTAAATTAGTCCCAAGTGGCACAAGCGATATTATTTCAAAAATTGGACGACGCAGTCAAATTATTTTCTAATATCAGTGTGCCTGATTATAAATGATAAAACTAATTGATTGTTAAATGAGAAATATGTTAAATTGTTTTTTTAAACGTGATGCTATGATGTTTTATGTTGAATCGGAACAAATTCATGTGATGAATACTAATTTACCTCATTCGGAACTTTAGAGTATTCTTTAATTCTCTCTACGCAAACGAACGAAGCTTCCATCTCGGCGACGGTTCGAATCAAAAACACAAGGGAATTGGATATTCGTAGTGTGTAAGTGATCGCCATTCCCGCGTAGCCAGCGCCGATAGAATCACGCTTAGCAACCGCAAACAGACAGACAAATATGCAGATCAAATGGCCCAGCATTTCGATAACGACCCCAAGCCAACGGAAACTTATCAGATTCGAATAGCGTGTCATTTGACTTTCATCCACGAGGCGGTCTAATTTATCTGTCATTGGTGTAAAAATTTTCAAGGAATGATTAATATGTACACAATTGAAGACTGAATAAGAGAAACATAACAAAGTGTCTTTCATTTTGGCCACGTTTAGCCTTTTGTTGATATCGAACATAAATTGCGATCGAATAACACTCCTTTAATCTTTTAGGATCGAAAGCTTATCTCCCTGGTATTATCATTATCTTTATATACTGCAATGTAACTGTATTGTATATAGCATATCAGTGAATTGTTTCTGCTGTCCTTCATAGGTATACTTCCACCATGGATGTAAAACAATAATGAATGAGTTTCTTATGTTCCATAATGTTGTACTTGACTACACAGCCAGATTAGGGAGTAATAATCTCTCGCACAAAGGTATTTTGGCACTCAATATTTCCGCATAGCACATGCTCTACTTATAGCTACCGAATATTATGCCTGCTCCATCAAAGATTGTGATGACGCCTTTGTGAATGTGTCCATTTTGATTTTTAAGTCTGATGACCAGAGCTTCCAGCTAACTCTAACGAACGTCTTTTCACTCTGGTACGAAAAATTCTAGAACTCATTTTGCAGAGTTTCTGGAATTTTCTGTACAGCAGACATGGCACAACGGGCGTAGGCTCTGGTTTCGCAGGAAGAAGATGTTCTGTAGGCCAGATTTAAATACCCATTTGCATTTGTGAATATTTAACCACTTTATATTTAGGATGCGATGGAAATTTCATACATGGAAAGAATTAAGGTTCCTAAGTATCTTATGTAGAGTGACAACGTTTTTCTATCATATAGCAAGGACTTTGAAACACACATGCTATATACTATCATTTGTCACCATAAACAGATTACGATTGCCTGCACACTTGGCTCAGTCCAGTTAATGAAAATAATGTTATACGGTCACCTAACTAAAACAGGAAAAAGCTTGTTTAACATAATATAAGATCTGTTTGAAAAGAAACTATTCGAAACTATTCAATCACATGTTGCAGCACACGTAGATGAGTTGAATACAAACTCGTGAACAAAAATCCATATTTGAGTGCGAAGGATGTGCAAATGATGAGGATTCAAAGTCGTTTTCGCGCTTACATAAGATGTTCAACAGATTTGAATGATTACTATGCATACACATTCTCCTTGAAATATCACAAATTCGAGAAGCAGCTTAGGTAAAATTGAGAAAATCTAACTAGGACAAATATTATCTGTTAAAATTATGAAGAAACTCCGCCAAGGACGGTCCCAAGCCCGTCTGAGAAAGGAGGAGGGCTGGGCTTAGGGCTAGCAACCCTATCCCGTAAAAGCCACATTGCTACGGAAACGATGACAACAGATCCGAAAATTCTACTTATCAATGGCTACAGGAGTGACGCGAACCTTACAAAAGGTCCAATGACGGATGGAGATGAAAGCCGAAAGGAAGTTTCCAGCCCGATGGCCGATCTTCTTGCGCCGAAAAGAACGATAAAACTTGGTTGCTGGAACGTTCGAACACTGTATCAAGCTGGCAAGCTGGCTCAAGCCATACATAAGCTCAACAGGTATGATCTGAGTATACTTGGAATGTCCGGTGTGAGATGGACCGGCTCTGGACAGCGAAAGCTAGATAGCGGTGAGACTATTATTTGGTCAGGAAGGCAAGATAACCTCCATCATGGTGAAGTCACTCTGCTTGCAAGCAGAAAGACCAGCAGTACGATCATGCAATGGAAGTGTGTAAACGAGCGACTCCTATAAGCCAGACTAAACCGGAGCTTTTGCAAACTCTCGATTGTGGTAGCATACGCTCCAACAAAAGATGCAGCCCAAGAGGAGAAAGACAGGTTTTACGAAGCCATGCAATCAGTCTTGGGGGTCATCCTAAAGCACGACCTACTGGTAATGGGAGATTTTAACGTTAGAACCGGAACTGTAAATACGGGCAGGGAGCGTACCATGGGAGTACATGGTGTTGGCCAACAGAATGATAATGGGGAGAGGCTACTTGACTTCTGCGAAGAGAACGATATTGTCGTTGGAGGCACCCTATTCCCCCACAAAGCATCCATAAAATAACCTGGTCTTCTCCAGACGGCAGAACAGAAAGTCAAATTGATCACATGATGATAAATGGTAAATGGAGGCGCTCGTTACAATATGTGAGGGTCATGCGTGGTGCCGATATTGGTAGCGACCATTTCCTGGTTGTGGGAAAGATTTGTTTGAAACTGAGAAGGGCAAATATCGGAATTCAGCGCAGCCCACGGTTGAATGTGAATAAGCTGAGCGATGACGCCACGAGAAAAGCTTTTAGCAACATCCTGAGAGAGGAAATCAGCGCCCGCCCCAAGGATTCAATGACGATTGATGTTTTCAACCGCACACTAAAGGCCGTCGGAGAAAAAGTCCTCGGGTACAGAGAGAAGGGCAAAGCCTCGTGGATCTCGGTGAAAACCTGGAAACTCATAGAAGAGAGAAGGGATGTAAAGAAACGCATACTGAGCAAGAAACCGTCTAATGAAAGGAATGCCATCACTGAAGAGTATAGAATGAAAGGTAAAGAGGTTAAAAAATCAGCGAGGAAGGACAAAAGACGGTATGTGGGAAACCTGGCACAACAAGCAGATGAGGTGTGCCGAATGAATGGTTTGAGGACGTTATATCAGATTAATCGAAAGCTCTGCAATCGCAGTCAGGCAAGCAATCAGAAAGTGAGGGCCCATGGTGGAGAAGTAATAACTGCTGCGAAAGAAGAGTTAGCCAGATGGCGAGAACATTTTGAGCTCATTCTAAACCGCCCACCGCCTCAAACTAACGTCGATATACCTGAGGCAGCTACAGACCTCGACGTCAACACAAACCCCATCAGCCTTCAAGAGGTGCAATTTGCTATCCAGAGATTGAAAAATGGGAAGGCACCAGGTGACGATAGAGTGTATGCCGAACTGCTCAAGGCGAAAACCGAAGAGACGCCGCAAGTTTTGCGAGACCTATTCCAGAACATCTGGGATACTTAGCAGATACCGGACGCCTGGCGTTCGTGTAATATAATCAAACTTCCGAAGAAAGGTGACTTGAGCTACTGCACCAATTGGCGAGGTATTACGCTTCTATCAGTCACGAGCAAAGTATTCTGCCGCATCATTCTCCGACGTGTCTCCAATGCAGTTCAATCCATTTTACAACAAGAGCAAGCCGGGTTCAGGAAAGGAAAATCTTGCATTGACCAAATCTTTGTCCTCCGTCAGATCCTGGAGCAGACACATGAATGGAATGCAGAGCTATGTGTGGTCTACATCGACTTCCAGAAGGCCTTCGATAGCGTTCACCGACCAGTGTTATGGAAAATCGTCCGTCATTATGGTATACCATCAAAGATAGTAAATCTCATAAAAGCCTTTTATGAGAAGTTTGAATGCCAAGTCGCTCACAATGGAATGCTCACTGAGAAGTTTGAGGTTCGTACGGGAGTGAGGCAAAGATGTATCCTCTCACCGATACTCTTCTCCCTAACAATAGACTGGATTATGAGACAGGTCACCGATGGCAGGGCAGCAGGCATTCCATGGACACCAGCGGGACCGCTAGAAGACCTGGACTATGCGGATGATGTTGCCTCTTGGCGTGCAAGATCAGTGACATCCAGAGCAAGAGCGATCGACTATCCGAAATTGGCAAGGCGGTGGGTTTAGAAATTAAAGCTGGCAAATCGGAGGTAATGCTGAAGAATGTTCCGGAGCTACCACCAGTGTTCGTGGACGGTCAACCGCTCAGTGAGGTTACAGATACAGTCTACCTTGGGAGCAAACTGACTGTAAATGGTGACTGTGAAGATGAGGACAGGAGAAGGATCGGGAAGGCGAACCGAGCATTCTGCATGCTAAATTCCCTTTGGAAATCCTCCGCTCTCAGCATTAACACGAAGATCAGACTCTTCAAGAGCAACGTTCTGAGTGTGTTGCTGCATGCATCGAAATGCTGGAAGACGACCGTCGCCATTGAGCGCAGAATGAACGTGTTTCAAACGAAGTGCTTGAGAAGGATTCTACGGATTTTTTGGCCACACACCATTTCGAATGAAGAGCTCCTGAGAAAAACTGGTCTGGAGGTGGTATCTACCGTAGTCAAAAGACGACGGTGGAGATGGTTCGGTCATGTCTGCAGGATGGATCCCAGTTCGTATACGAAGGTAGCCATTCACTGGCTTCTGCAAGGTAAACAAAAAATGGGACGGCCCAAGGAAACTTGGCGCAGAACATTGGAACGCGAACTACATGCACAAGGATTCACGGTGCAGACCGCAACGGAAGCAGTGGCAGACCGAAACCACTTGCGTGAAGTTGTCTTCGCCTCATGTGCCACCCGGCACGGAGAGGACTGAGTGAGTGAAGATTATGAAGAAAAGGTTGACGCGTTTCTTGAATTTTTCTTACCGACAAATCGAGTCTGACAGTCATACGCACGAATAGAAGTAATCCCGGTTAAGCTTTCTTGGAAATGTGAATAAATCGGGGAACGCTTGATCGATTCGATGCGTTTCAACTGCCGGCCGGTACGGATGTACAAGCGCTGCACAGCGATAAACAACAATCCGATCGGGACGAGCGTGAGAAGAAACCAAGGAATGGATATTGAAATCAAAATAACCGCCGCTAGGACATCCAAGAATGTGAAGCAGAAAATTCGTAAGTTGAGAGGTATCGTTTGATCCACGGTATCGATATCCAAGGAAAATCTGCATGCAAGGTAAAGTGTCAATAATAATGGTAGCGAAATTCTATAAAAATGGATGATTAGTTGCACGATACTTTGCGAAATTAGTTGAATAATGCAAAATTTAGGTGAAAAGTGATTTTTAATGTCTATGCTCTATTGTACCCTGAATATGTTTTGCGAATATTCATGAAAGCAGTGCATTAACAGTGCGGTAAAGCTGTTTTAATTTTTCGAACATGCCTTGAACCAAATTTCGGTTGACTATATTCCTGTAGATTGAGCACAGACAGAATACACTCATTACACTCAGATTTCATTTCCGAAGGTATTGGTAGAAGGAACATTTAAAGCAGATTATGGACGAATAAATGGAATCCACTTTCTGTAAAATCTTTAGACCTACCGATTAACAATACGGCCAGTCGGAGTGGTGTCAAAGAAAGACATCGGGGCTTTTAGAATGTTCTTCAACAGTTTGAAATGTAAATTTTTCGATGCGTTCGCGCACCCATAAGACATGCACACCACTTTTCCCATAATAAATATTACTGACAAAGGAAGAAGAAATAAACGTGTAGCAACTTCAAATAAATCGTTGAGAAAAGGTAACTTTCCCACGATTCTTTCATAATGAATAATGATTATATCCGCACATTTTTGCGTAATTTATCGATATATATATATATATCAGGAGCTAAAAAGGAATCATGAAAACCACAATCATTTTATTTGTTTCGAAAACACATCGATTTATGTTCCTTAACTGCAATGACCTTTTGAACATAAAGCTCGTGGCGTGTTAAATGTAGCAAAATTTTGCAGAATTTACTAAGAGACATTCTCACCGATAGACTGGTATAAGTTCCTTTTGAAAGCAAACTTACCAGAAGAATGAACGCCACAAGTGGCGTTTCACGATCACTGGTTCATGGACGCATTCTGTTCGTGGTTTATATGAATGATGTATGGGCGAATATCGGAAGTAATTTGATACTCTTTACCGCTTATATTAAAATTTGGGAGCATGATAGACGAATAACTAATGTATGGTATTACATAGGAATATCGTCAATCTAGGACAAATGTGCGAATCTTTAATCTTACAAAACGTAAAATACTGCGGCTCGGCATATATGTGTATCACTCATATATGCTTGGCTTGCTTTTTCTCCCGTAAAACTTTCTGAGTTCTGATTTATAAGCGGCAAATCAAATGAATGTTTCCCGATCCATTCTGCATATATGACTGCGTTAAAAACAAATCCATAAAATGGTAATTTGAACTATCCTCTCTACATCTTTCGATTTCGAGCTATTCGAAGCTCTAAAAGCGATACCATCTCACCGACATGCTTCTAACTTGTATAACTCTTATCCATATTTCCTCGCACTTTCTCGCATAAATATGAAGATAAATGATAATACTGTTTGTGTGATTGAGCTGTTTCGATTGTGGCTTAATGTATCATGTTTTGCACTTATTTGATATTTATATTCATCTTTTATTAAGAACCTATATTTCAAAGCGAACTAAAGAAATAATAAAATCAAATCTTCAAATAGTCTTTTCATACCCTGAGCAAATCCAAACACTCCGTAGATCCCGAGAAAGTAATCCCGTTGAAGTGTATTATTCGCATGGGTCTGCGGGTGATATGTGCTGCCTTGTGTCCAAACACTTAGCCAAACATTACCCCCGACGTAGGAGAAGATGAACATTACGTAACACAAAAACGTGATCAATGTGACGATTGAACCATATGCCTTTTGGTATGTTTTCAATACAGAGGCCCGAAGCTGAATGGTGTGAAATAAATAGAATGATTGGTCTATGTGGATATTGAAACTAAGTAATTATTATCAATATTAACTTTTGAATGTCATTATTAGTTAATATTGACAAACACATTTTTGGCGTTAAGCTATGAATTCCTGTCAAATATGTTCCACCACGTGTCACATGTAAGCATTATGGTGTCAGTACAGCAATTCATTTATCGAAAAACACTGTTGGCAAATTTTTGTCAAAATGCATTACACATTTTCATGTAAATTAGGAGGAGTAATATTGATCCAGCAAGCAAATATATCGTCATATGCATGTAATCAAGTTCCAAAGATTCACGTGTAGAATTTATGGTTTAGCATTTTTTCGTGCAGTGTCTGTGAAATGAATGTTTCGTACGGGTTCAAATGCTGTTTTTTTAAGTTTTACAAGTGATAAATATAAAACTGTATATATTGTTTATTATATGGTGATGCTCGTAACTATTTAAATTACAAAAGTATATTCATAGCCCAATGTATTGTGGTGCTCACATCCCCATCTGTTATGCACCATGACCGGTTTCTGGATGTTTGCCATCATCAAGTGGAGACAATAAGATCAGGTTCAGCTAGCCTTGAAACGGTGCTAAAGTGGTAAATAAAGTTATATTATATACCACTTACAAAGAATCACGATGTTCAAATACAAACTCACAATGTGATTCCTTGCCAAGCGCACGGGGCGCTCATTGAAAAGACAGTAAGATTAGGTTTCTGTGAATCTCTAAACAGTGGTAAACAAAGATTCATAATCCATTTAACCTAAACGCGTGGTGAGCACATGACAAATCTTGCTTTATGTTTACTTAGATAGCATATTGTATCATTTTGGTAATTTGAGGAGTATATTATTTTAAGAAACTGTTAAACGGATCGACACAACTGACCTTTGGATATAAACACTTAAATAATGTCAGTAAATGAACATTTACTTACGTGCCCAGTTTCAACTTGTTCAGCTTGAATTAGCAAACAAGGCAATTCGCTTCGTTCTCCATTTTCAACCGATTCATGTGAGCTGTTTAGACTCAAACGATCCGCTAAATCACTCTGCTCACGAACTACGAATCTTCCATCATCACGGGATAAGTTACTTTCGATGTGTCCAGCAGTGTTCACATCTTTAAGAAGAAACACGAGAAATAAAAACGGATTTAGTTGAAGTAAGTACAACATGCGATGACTTGTTAATCACCAGCGCTTACCGTTTTTTTCAGTTAATTATAGCGGTCATGTGAATTTTGGCGTATTTCACGCGAATACAAACAAAATTTAGTAAACGAAGAGAAGAATAACTCCGTGTCAACGACAAGAGATTTTGTAAAAAAAGATTAATTATAAACGGAATGGTGCAAGCAAACGAATCCTTGTACTGAAAATTCACAACCATTTCTTTGAATATCTGTCATACTGAATATAATGATTAGGTGTCCGTCCAAATGTTTATTCATTTATGATCCGTAAAACGTTTCCTAATCTTTAAAAAATCAGACGGAACCAGTTTGGTCAGTTTTTGATAAAACGATGGGAGGATGGAACCACATGGTGACGAGTCATATCGGATAATACAACCGAATCACATACGATTTGTTGTTCGCTGCCAACAATTGGAATCTGCATTACACGACATCTTTGATTCCGAATACATTGGGGCATTGAGAATTTCTGTGTTAAAATATATTGCCAATTCTACCGAGTAACTTTACTCACAAGAGTAATGAAAGAAAATTGAAATAAAATTTCGAATAAGGTGCATGATTTCCATAAAATATTAAGTTCACTGATATAGATACTAATGTGAAGGTGTAATTTAAAAGTGGTGGCCAATGCGAGCATACACCAAGGGAATTTTATCTGTGATCGTCAAAATGTTATGTGTTAATTAGTCAAAAGAATTGGATGAATATTAGGCAACAAATTTCATAATTATAACTGTCACCGGTATAATACCTTGATCCGAATTTTGTTTATTGACGAAATTTCTCACAAATTCAGCAAACGGCCCATTATTGTTCATTAACTCATTCAAGGTTCCACATTCCCCGATAACGCAACATCCAACGTTTGAGGTCGACTGCAGTAATGGTTCAGAATCTTCAAATGCCAGATTAATATGAGCAGTTCGAACTTCATCGCTCTGACATTCCTCAAAAACCGTTCGCTGCATCGTCATGATCAAATCGGCTTCTTCTAGATTTATCAAACGATGAGTGACCAAGATTCGTGTTTTATTTCTTAAAATACCTCGTGGGCCGATGACTTTGCTGAATAAATTGTTCGCAACGTGAGGGTCGACAGCAGAGAGCGGATCATCAAGCAGATATATGTCGGATTGTTGATAAACGGCTCTAGCCAGGCTGATGCGCTGCTTCTGTCCGCCAGATAAATTTATACCCTGTAGTGTAATCAATATGTTTGTATCACACACATGATTTTGAGGGCGCATTAAAGTTTACTCTTACTCTTAATTAAAATAAAAAAGGAAAACCAATTACGCCATTTTCTGGGGAAATTCATGTACAAAATGCGTAAATTAGAAATTTTAATTTAATATTGAAAAATTACCAAATAGTTGTTTTAATTTAAAATGCCAAAAAATGCCAGTTACATGATATGCACTGTATTTTAAAACTTTTATCAAAATTTCTTGCAGTTTGGCGGTTTACATTTACATGAAAATTGAACGTAAAAATTGTCTTTGCGTTATAGTACTGCCAATGTTTTATTGACATGATCTACTTATATTAATCAGTAGTCTGATTAGCTTATAATAAATAAAGTGGATTCTCACCCTTTCTCCTATTTCTGTCATGTCTCCATCTGGCAGCTGCTTAAGATCTTCAAGCAAGCAACATCTTCTAAGAACTTTTCTGTAGAAAGGGAGGTCCATTGATTTCCCGAAAAGTATGTTTTCTCGCAAAGTGGCATTCAGACACCACGCTTGCTGCGGGACGTATGCAACTGAACCCTGAACGAAAATCGAGCAACGAAATTATTAATTTCAGTACTGTATGATGAGTGTTTAAAATCTGCTACGAATGGAGTTGATGTGTTGATAGAATCTTTTAATCACCAATCACAAAAAAGAATGTAACACGACAGCTTATCTTACAGATAACAATGTTGAAGCAATCGTCTTCGTTAGTAGAAAAAAGTATGGTCCTTATTCGTAATAATAGCAATTTAGACTTTGGTTGCGAAATTCAAATGCAACACTATATTCATCTCGATTTTCAGATATTAGTATCATAACAAGGAGACTTTTCAATCTCTAAGCGGTGGATCGCTTTGCTGATCTCATGAAATTTATGGGGAGTATTAAGGTGTTCAACGGTTGGTACAGGCTCAAACGTTTCCAGTGCACGCGTTGAAACTATGCCGTGTCTAGTTTAGACAGAGTAGACAAACTCAACCCATAATATTTGCTACGTTTTGTTGAGAATTGGTTTACCTTATAGCAATAGGAGCAGTTTTTAGTTTAGTTACAAAAATGAAACTTTCGTTCCAATTCTACATAAAATAAATGGCTTTTCGCGTACCGAGACTAATTTCAGTCTAATAAACATTTGCGGATCGATAGAAATTTATCGAGTAAGGGCTGTCTATCTGTAGGTCGGTGGTAGACAATTAGTAACATTTCAATTTATCTCTCACTGTTAAAATTAACCGAATGTAATGAGATCCACATCGAGCGAGCCATATTTCTTCATGAGTTATTTCACGTTAATGCTGAGACCAGATAAACAGCTAGGTTGATGCATACGAAAAACAATACCATCTTGAAATTTATCTAAACCGCGTTGGGTACAACTGAAGTATGACTCATAGAACTCCATTTACGGGTTTTATTCGAGGTGCTATCCTGTATCCAATTGCATACTTCGATATAGTTATAATGAAGTGGAGTTTTGTAACATAGTTTTATCTCCATAGAAGCTCGCTTATGGCGAATTACAATCAGCAACTGTTAGAAGAAAACTAGTTTTATGGACATATTCATCTTTCAAGTGACACAGGATTACGCGTGAAGACCAGAAGCTGTCAAATACATAATGAGACACGCGCCGATAGAGTATTTTCAGAAATTATGGTTTATACCCAAGACCAGTATGGCTTTGACAAACTTGGATTCATCCATTTACTCTGCTTCAAAAATGCATTGTTTCGGCCAGCGCAAGTTTTCATTATGAACGTACCTCAGCCATTTAATCGAAGCGTGAACAGCGTAATGTCGTACGCGCACTTCAGATACATTAACATGACCTCATAGGTTAAAACGCTGAAAATTGCGTGTACGATTCGTGTGACTTTCAGAAAATTTATATCTGCTAATGTGTCGCTCAATGTCTGCTAATTCATGAAGGCATTATACTATTATACTTATGCTACAGGGTAGATGTTGTAAGTGTTAAAATTAACATGTGAATACATGTAATTATGAGAGGTAAATTTGCAGCAACGTTTAATAGCCTTTTCCTCGACTTTGCTATGGAATAAACCCCATCTTGCTTTCGTTTTTCTAATCTGAACTTCCAAATATACAGCAAACGTATATACTGGATGTTCCAGCATAGATGTATTGAGAAACCGCAAGCTCTTTTCGTGCCGTTGACACAATATTTCACAAACCTTTATCACGGGAACTAAAATATACGTAACAGTTAATTTTTAACAATCAGTCGGTGGAAAAATATATTGTCGACTAGAACATCTCTATATCGACGTGGATTTACCCCATTCACCCGGAGGAATCTTCGTCGATAGGAGATTGCGCTTGATATGTAATGATTTATAAGACATCGGTCTAGAACTGTACTTTCAACTCCATTCTAATGAAGCAGCTCATATTAACTATTAGTCAAAGAGACTGCTTGAGATGCAACTAGTTGGCTTCAATAAAAAAGAAGACTAAACTAGTACAGTATGAATTATGCATTTTTGAATAATTTATTTATTGTTGTCTATATCCTAACAATGAATTTACAATCCTTTTCGGGTATGAAGTACGATTCGATTATAAATGAAGTGTTTTGTTAGATGACCTACAATGGATAACCTGAAATTAATAATTCTTTAGATAAGTTAGTTCAAGTTAAGCCACTTAAATTTAGCTAAAGCCTCGTTGATTTTTACATATAGTAAAACCTAGGCGCTGGCTTACAATAAATTGAATGTTATCTCAATTCAATAGTATGACCACAACTTACAGTTGACAAAATAATGAGCATGCGATCGAAATAGTGCTGCAAGCGACTTTAGGAATGATACTTACGTTGACTGTCACATCTCCTGTGTAACAGTGCATCTCTTTGAGGATGCATGACAAAAGAGATGATTTGCCGCAGCCCACCGGACCAACAATCATAAGGAACTGCCCTTTGGGTACCGTAAAATCCAAGCTAAAATGCGAAAATGCAAATTTGCATTAGTCATTCATCGAAGGTAACGATGAAGTCATAGAAGAAAATTTTAATAAACTTAAACATAATCCATCAAACTTACTGCATACACGGTGTACTCACTTTTTAAATAAAACTGAATCATTACTCCACCCATAGGTGCCATCCTTTATACGAATGGCCAAATCTAGATTGAGAATCAGGGAATTTCTCGATGATAATACAAATTGTACTAAGAAGAAAACATGTTTTATAATGTGAATATGATGGCATGTTTTAAACACATGGAACCCACATGCATGAAAATAAATCTGGAAATAGTTGACGGAAAAGGAGTTTGAATACTGGTTTTTTTAATTGTCATAAGAAAGAAGCAGTACTTAATATGGGGATGTTGCTTGTTTAGTTAACGATCATTCCGGGTTAATATGTAACTCATGTACTTTACGGATTAATGGCGAGACATTGTCTGTCCAAGACAGGAAATAAAAATGATAAATAACACAAATACGAAGCCCGGAGTTCGCCTGAATTTATTCATAGATATTTGCTTTAAGATTGTTAATCGAACAAAAGTAGATTATACATCTAATGGTTCTAAAAAATTGGTCAGTAAAATACCTTCTTCGTGATGTCGTTGGTTTGCTGCACATTCTGCAGACGATTCCAATGCTGGATGTTCAAGCTCCGGAAGCAGCAGAAATCTCTGGATACGCTTCAACGAAATGCTTGTCTGAACCATGACAGCCACTACATTGGGTAATATAGATAATGGAAAAACGAGGATGTTGAACCATGACAAGGAGACGAAAGCTTGTTTCGCATCCAGCACGTTTTGTGTCGCTGAAAGAACGTATGCGCCAAAAGTTGCGAGTGAGATCTGAGTTTGGTAGTCGAATAAAAAAAATTGTAACGCGACGTTATCCATAGTCAATTAGAGCGCAAAGTCTGAAAGACAGCTATGCAGTGAAAAATCGATCAAAAATGCGATCAAACATATGATTCCGTAATAAGATGTTGCAATAAGAAATATCAACAAATTTTTGTTAAAGAAAATCGAAACTAAACATCTAAAATTCACAAAGGTTGCATATGTATCTATTTGTGATGAACATCGGTTGAACACTCTGAAAAGTGGCTTTTTATCAATGAATGTTACGGAAAATACCGTATACCAGTATCGGAAATCCAATCTACACTAAAAACATATCCTTTGAATTCATTCGTGGTTAAAAAATGCTGCTTTGTCACAAGAGACGAGGGACGCCAAGATCATCATGCTATATAAGAATAAGGGTGACAGCCAAATTTTCTCAGTAAATTGTTTGCTAACATTTCACGAGTGTGTCTAAAGGAATAAGCTGATGGAGTTTACTCTAATCTAAATGTGCTGCTGCAAGATAACATAGTACAGTTGAGCTTCGCCGAAAATTCGTTGAAACTTCTCTGGAAAAACATTTGCTATTATAGGTTGTTTCTATTATTTGAGTAGATTATGATGTTAGCGCCCTTGGAAACCCCCGAACATATAGCTACTATACAAGTCCGTTTAAACTCGTTAGGACATTAATGGTTCACTCAGGATGAACAACAATATGTCTTAGAATTTCACAATAATGAAACAATAATGAGCTTTTGCTCCCATGATGTACGGCATTTTCTATGCATTTGCTGACGTAAGCGATCGAAAATTTGAGTAAGCAATCAATATGAACAAACTAAATTCCTTGGTTGATGGACCGCGTTGGCTCCCATCCACATTGTTGAAAACTGTTAACATTAACCGGTACACCATTTCACATATCTTGCTTCAACTGTTGTGGATAAACTGTCACTAAATACGAAGATTGATAAGCGGATTTGTAGAGCAACTGCCATTTTGTCCTGAAAAAATCGGATAATAATGCGGCCGCTGGTTGACTGAATGGTAAAAACTAATGACATAAATAATGATTGCGTCGATACATTCTGATGAATTAGAACTATCAAGACAAAAACAATTAATAGTAGAAAACGTAGCATTTATGGATCATTCGCTGCATTGCAAACACATCATGCATTGACAGATTAGCAGAAGCAGAGGGCTCCATCGGTGTTCACATAAAGCAATTACATTCAAATGCGCAGCATCATATCTATAAAATATAAAACATTCATATTCGAAAGAATCTAATATATGAAAAGTTAGAAGCAGGAAGTTAAACTCTGGGAAGTCAACACATGATCAACAAATCCTTTTGGAATTTATAAGAAAAAGCTTTTAATTAATCCTACGATACGAAATAAACTAGCCCTTCACAGATCACGTCAACGGCATGCGAACGCCGCCGAGCAACAAAGCATTGTCTATATCTGTAAACACTGTGGTAGAGCCTGTTCCAACCAAGTCCTTATGTTTAGAATTTTGAAATGTTATGAAGCATGAGATCATAGTAAGCTTTCGAAGAACATCTATTTATGTCATCAACCGAAGAAGGCCAAATATAACAATAGCATCAAATTCATAAGATAATCTTCAGATTTCAGAAACTCCATCTTCCCGGTGGTTACTATAACTCACTATTGCAGGATTATTCAACTGTGAGGAGAATAAAAATGTTCACTTATTTACAGCAGCTCCATGTCAGCTACCTGTGTAGACGGCAACGGATCTCAAGAAAATATTTATTTGTTCCTGGTAAGCAGCAATGTTTGATAAACTTTTGTTATTTTTGGTGCACCATTAGGGAACCTTTTAATTTTCTTTAACAATAAAGGATCAAATTCCATCATTTTATTTTGAAACGTGTTATTGTAAGGGTTGATATTGTTATCTCACAATTAAAATATAAATGCAGCTATACACATCAAGTTTGATCTTAAAATCAATTTGCACGTACTAATAATGGAGCACAGAAAGCCGACACTGTAGACACAGAACGCAAGTACGCGATTCGCCGAAGAAGTCTAACTTCATTAGTTCTGAACTCGGACAGCCGCTGTTGAAATGCTGGTTCCCATGCGTACATCTTGAGAACTTTGATTCCGCTAAACGTTTGATCCAACAGTTTAATACGTTCATCTTTTATCTGCATGAATTGCATCTAGAAGACCAAATACTTCAATGAAGGATTATCACGCAAAATGTGCTTGCAATGCAAAACGATATATATATATATATATATATATATATATGCAATACCGGTTATCAAATAAAATTTCATGACAAACAGTTTGAGGAGTTTCAAATCCGGATCTCAACAGGACTATTATTAAAAGTAGGCAATGTGAATGATTTAGGGACACTTTGCCAACCACGGCAATTTACTTAAGAAAGAAAACCCTAAACTATGAAGTATATTTCGAAGCCAGTTAGCCAATTTGTCGTCTGTTAATGTGTAGCACTAGGCACAAACGGCCTTCAAGGTTAGATATATATTCAATATTCAATGAAATAAATCGCACTTGCTTGAATTGAAATATTTTTAATTCTATGGCGAATTGAAAAACCATACTTGCCCTATCTATGACATTCTTGGGATTCCGATAGGATAATGAATGGTAAATTCCGTTACATGTGGTGAATTGAGTAAAACCAACTCACAATACCGTTGTTGAGTATCACCTTGGGTTGGACATATTAGAAGCTAAAATTGAATCGAAACCTTCCCTAACCGATTACCAGCGCATTTATTTTCATAACTGTGATCGCTCAATTGATCACAATCTTTTATCAATGAACGAGTTTACCAATCGTTGATAACCTTCGCACATTTATTCATTAGATTATCAAAGTTAACATATCCCCAGTGCATTGTCTATACGAAACGGAAAATATCTCAAAATATACACAAAGTAAAAACCGTCCAAAGTAGAAATTCGCAATTGATGTTATTCGTCATGTCTCATAGTGTAATTCTAAAGCATTCTCAATTACAACACTATTTGATTCATCATTATTTAACGTATCCATCACAGTGACATGCAGTTTAGCTTACCTGCAGGACTTTGCATCTATTGGCTATTGTCACGTTGATCGGAATAAGCAGGACAGTGAGACAAAGTCCAGCCATCGCAGACCAACCAAGCTGCAGGTAAATCAGCCCCAGAGAGATTGTAATCACAATAGGTGTGGACCATGCCATGTGTATGAAAGTGACAGCTTCCTCTAAGCGGGCAGCGTCGATTGACATGAGATTCACAATCTCGCCAACAGTGGCAAGCTGTCTCGCACCGCTGGACAAACGGAGAGCCTGTGTAAGTTTGTTAGAGTTTTAAATGCCAAAGAAACATTCAGTGAAACAATTTCAAATATGTGATAGAAATTTGGAAGAGATAATTCGGTAATATTTTGTTTCTGACCAATAAATGTATAGATGGACACCACGAGAGTAAATTTGGTATATTAGTGGTGGTCTTATACGATATCTTACAAACTAATAATAATAACCCACTGCAGGAAACCAGTGATGTTAGTTTTCTGCTTCAACTGACAAATTTTTAAAATTTTAACGCCCGAAGGAAACGGACTTCAGCATAAATGAAACTTCAAAGGGATAATTAAGTTGCGCATCATAATCTATATATTTATCATCATGTAGAATAGTTCCATAAATTGAATTGAGTAGCTTACCTTTCGATATATCATACCCGTCACAGCGGTTCTCAAATCCATTCCTAATTTGTAAGCATAATGAAACTGATTTTGGAACAAAATCGTCCTCAAGATGCCAACCAACGGCAGCGTACAAGCGAAAAAGTAGCCATGCCATTCGAATTGCTCAGACCTCGTCCCGTTTGTCGGATCAACTTGACTGTTTTCCACGAAAGTGATCAGCTCTCTGATTGGGAAATGCATTGAAAGAAATCCAAGTAAGTCTTTGAAGCCACAGTTAATCGGGTTCGTACAACGAATCACGGTGTTCAAACACAATTTAATAATGATTCCTGATCAAGCACTCAATGCGCATATGGATGACCGAATTGAGGTGTCGCTTACATCCCCGCATTCAAATGCCCCTTGGATGCTTTACCAGGTATCAATATGTGAGTCTGTATTTAAAGATTTTGCTTTGTTGGACGAACCCTGTTATCAGTGGCTTCAAAGTCTAACTTTGTTTACTAATTTTCTACTGTTACAGGGCTCACTTTACCAAATCTTACTGCCTTCAAATGATGACGGCAAACAGCTAGGAACCGGGAGTGATGTATATGCGTGGGGGATGTGAGCAACACCTTACGTTGGGCATCAAAGGAATAATAGTTAGAAATTGTGTGTTAGATATTACGTAGGTCTTTAATTAAATTATGATTTATCTTCAACAAAATATCAGTTTTTCAGATAAGAATTCTGTGTGTCTTCAAACACATAATCTACTCATTGGAATCTACTCCAAAATAATTGCTGCTCTGTAATAATATGGAAGATATTGATATATTGAAAAACATTTGTGATTAGGACATTAATTATCTAATAAATTGAAATATGATTCTCGAGAGCCGCTTATGTTTGACTTGGTGTAACATAATTTGTTCCATTTCAAGGCTCACTGAAACTGAACATACTGCCTCTATCTGTTGATGCTGAACACCACGAAACCGATTGTGGCGTCGGGATGTGAGCAGCACAATATATTGTATTATTTCATTTTGATTGATGGATCTTGAATATGTGAATTTGCGCCCAATGCATGAGAAAAACGAAACTTTCAATATTTTCCGCCTGCTAAAGCTCATATTTCGCGGAAATCTATGTAGTGTAACATCGCGGTGTGCTTTTCTCGATTCCCATCATTACATACGGTTTCTAGTTCTAATCGAGATGCCATTTCAAATTAGAAACATTATGCAAATCTAATAATCTACCGTACCGAAATTAGTCGAAATATAACTGCGAAATCGTTGCACCTTGTCCAGTTGATCAAATCCATTCACGGATATCGCTTTATGGTAATAAAGACCGGACCTAAGGGCCTTAGTAGCTTGACATTGAAATTAAATTTATGGTGTAAGTGCTAATGGAACAAATGGGGAGAATATCAACCTAGATTATGCATATGCCGAAAATACTCGCTTAGTACCTCATCAATCCATCACTCGTACTGAAATGTTCTGGATTTGATCGGAAATCACGGTTGTCTGTTACAAATTTTGAAAACATATCGCCCGTAATTTTGTGTGATTAAAATAATAGGTATACACAGGAAATTGGTCAGTGGAAATCTGTGTTTACAATGCAACTTTATTACATACTTTATTACGATAGTGCCTACCTCCACACCATCACAACATCATTTGTTTCGTATTGTAGTAAATTATTAGGCCGCTTTATTCGTATTAAATGCCATTGTTATAAGAATACTGGTGATGAAATTTACTCAAAGTCAATTAGTAAATAAGAGTTGAAAACAGAACTTATTTAAAATATTTCCAAGTCATGAACCCGAACCTCTAGAAACGGAAAACTCGCTTGATTGTCTTTCAAATCCCGGTATCTTAGACCTAACATTTTATGGATACAGAAAATTGGGATTTTCTAAGTGTTGTAACATGAATTTTTGTAACTCAGAACTCAGAACTCAGAAAATTGTATGGTAGAAAAAGCATTAAGCTTAACAATAACCATAGGATGACAAGGTATATGGAACATATAAAAAAATATAAAAAAAATATAAAATATCTCAAAAATCAATAGGGACATTCGCATACCGCATGGTTCGTCATAAACTTATCGAGTTTGGAAGCGAAAACCTCAACAGATTCTGATCGTGTGATTTCTTCAGGCAAATAGTTCCAAGTGAAACAAATTCTTACGGAGAAAAAATTACGACGTATATCCAATCGAGAATGCGGAATGCTTAAAGCCTTTGAATGTGTTCGTGTTCTAGTAAGGTCATTGGGCTTTAGCAAGTGTTTAAGGGGATGGTTTACAGAATGCAGGATTTTGAAGGTCAACAAAAGGTCACTACGTATCCGCCGTTGGGTAAAATCTTGTAGGTTCAGTTTTAACATTCGCTCTGTGAAAGGCAAATTTCTGTACCGGGAGACCAACTTTGTAGCACGATGATAAATCCTGTCGAGTAGTTCGATATCCTTCCTCAGCCATGGTGCCCAGGCTTGGATGGAATATTCCATAACAGGACGTATATACGTGTTAATTACCCGGGGTAGGGTTTCGGGCGTAAAAATCCGGAATATTCTTTTGAGAAGACTCAAGATACGGCAAGCTTTATTGTACACCATCCGGCAATGCTGTCCCGGCTTCAGGTTAAACGAAACCCAGATACCCAGATCTTTTTCTGCTGTGGTCCAGACGAGATCTTGCGTGCCAAGCTGATACGTGTGGTGCAGAGATTTCCCAAGCTGCAGCATTTTACATTTCGCAGGGTTAAATGGTAACTCATTTAACTGGGACCAACGAAATAAGATGCTTAGATCCCGTTGTAATGCCATACAGTCATTAACAGACCTGACACGTTTCCAAATTTTAATATCATCGGCAAATAGTATCAAGTTGCATCCAATATCCTCTACTATATCGTTCATATACACCAAGAATAGAAGAGGTCCAAGCACCGAGCCTTGCGGAACTCCACTCGTGACGTCTATTTTTCTAGATAAGGTGCTGCCAACGCGAACTTGGACGTGTCTATTAGTAAGATAGTCCCTTATCCAATTCAGCAATCTTCGCGTTATTCCATAGGATTCGAGCTTTTTAATTAAGATGTCATGGTTGACTCTATCGAAAGCTTTGGAAATATTGATGTAGCAAGCATGTACAGCATCACCTTCGTCTAGTGCCTTGGTCCAATCCTCGAACGTTGTAAGAAGGTTAGATAAGCAACAGCGACCTCTTCGAAAACCGTGTTGTGCTGCGGTCAAAATATTTTGGTTTTCAAAATGTTCTCTTATGCGCGCAGTCACAATGCGTTCCATTAATTTGGAGATCACCGGAAGTAACGTTACCGGTCTATAGTTTGCTGTGTCTGAACGGCTACCGCCTTTATAAATAGGAGTTATCATCCCTGCTTTCCATTGCGGTGGTATTTTTCCTTCATTTAAGCTGAGATTGAATATGCGAGTGAGAGGAGCAGTCAAAGCAACGCGACACCTGCGAAGTACGGCGGGGGTAATTTTGTCTGCGCCAGGGGACTTCTTTTCGTTTAGTCGACAAAGTTCCCGCCCAACCATGTATTCGTTGATAGTCATTTCACTTAATAATTCGAAATGTGGTGAACTTGATGAAAGTTGATATGGTATACAACGCTTGGGATTGAAGACAAATGAGTAAAACGTTGCTAAAGCGTCGGCGGTATCTTGGGCAGTGTGGGTCAATCCATGAGGTGTTAGTACAGAGAATACACCTGGTTTGATCTTTGATCGTTCATTTACTATCTTGTAGTGCTTGAACGTGTTTTTTCAAATGCCTTTTGCTTTGAATGCAGAAATATATAGATCAAAGTGGTAAAAATGTTGGTTTAACGCTTAATGGGTCACATTCCAATCATAAAAGCCCATTGTTAACTGAATTTGGTTGGACAAATTCCTTTCTCATATTACAAACACAGGCCAAAATAGAAAATAACTTTTATGAAGTTGCGATTCGATTTCCATGTAACTGAGCAGCTGTATTTCCTTAAATGATTGAGCTATATGTGTGAACAATGCGATTATAACCGCCAATACTATCTACGCAAACAATAAGGAGCTTTTATCGTATGATTATTTCAAAATTTTACGAGTTTGAATTCTGTAATTAAAAATTGACAATCATATCAAATGTAATAGTTCTTCATAATTTCGAAGGCATCTAGTTATTTTTATTTGGTACACCATTCGAAATAGGTGAAGAATGATTTTATTTCATTAAAATTGGCATAACAAACGAAGAAAAATAGTCAATTCCAATGAACATATCATTTGTGCATCAAGCCTGAACATGTCAAGGCAGAACTTGAAATTTATATGTTGAGCAAATCCAACCTCGCACCAGAATACACAAGCTGACGTTTCATATTGATTAAACATTTGTGTTATTTATATGCATTCCCTATATATTTCAGGTATGGTTACTGTAAATTATTTGCTTTTTGGACTATTAAAACTTTGAATTACTTTGAATTACTTTGAATAGCATACGGAAATAATTCGGCAAGTTTCATATGAGACATGCAGTAGAGGTTGAATAGATTATTGTCCTTACTGCAACTGCGTTCCTAAATTCACATTAAACGATACTTTTTCCCCAATCTCGAAACAATTTCATTAGCTGTAATTATTACAGAATAATTCTGCACCAATTTTTCCAAGCTTACGATCAAATAGAACATTCAATCAATCTTCATGAAAATCATTTTACTAATTCGCCAAGAGAATCCCTTATAAACAAAACGTAACCAAACTAGGTTCACTAATGATGACGCATTAATTAATAATTAATAGCTAATGCAAAGTTATAGACGACTGATTTCGGAGTGGCAAAATTTGGGAAATGTAAAACTAAACATTTGGAAAATTACAATTTGCAGGTCCTGATGTTACTCACTTAATCAGCAAAGGCTGAACAAATGCTAGAGCATCGAAACTGATTCGAAGTACGAATCCCATAGCGAAGGTGAACCAGAAAGTAGTGCTCAGTGTCTTCAGCAAAACCACTCCCCCTTTGAGCTTTTCCACATCCACTGTACGCCTCCTTGAATTCCAGTGTATGAAACGATAAATTTCATATGAATTATAATATATATATATATATATATATATATTTATTTATATTTATTACGAGACTTGCTGCAAATTTTCGGTTGCTTCCAGTGATATGTTTAAGAGGAAAAATAGCGCTCGGATTATTCTTATTCCTATACTAATGTTACATACAATGTTAAACAAATTTTTGTTAAATCTCTCAAAAATCACAATCAATATACAATATATAGCAAACCAGAATGAGTATTCATTTTGTTCTAAAATTATAAAACTATTGATACGCACAATATCATGTTAGACTCATTCGGTCGATATCGACCATGGACGTACATCCCAAGCGCATGATGAATTCATTATCCCGCAGCATTTAGAATGACTAGACTGTCCGATTCGGAACGACAATCTCTACTGAAGCGCACACAGCAATGAACGGTGCTCGGTCGTTCGGCGTCAGTTGCACAGTTGCAGCAGCATCTATATCTCCCCATCACCGGCGTGGACCTGACGCTTCATACAGTGCCTCCAAAGTGAGTAGTTAAGTGCAAGTTCTTTACAACTCGTAGGGTCGATCCCAAAAACTTTAATCTCTCTTTTGCAAACGTCTTTGTACTGCATGAGTCAATTCGCTTCGATACCTTTCAACGTGTGCAAATAGGTTAAGCTTGAAATATTATTACTGGTATATTTATTTCTGGTATATTTATCGAAATCAAAGAATTCTTTGTGCCACATCTCACCAAATTTCTTGCAAATTCACATGGGAACGCCAAATCTTTCCCACCTTCTGTAATATGTAGTTACTTGTGTGTTCAATTTTTAAGCGCCACAAATCGGTGAATGTGATTGGCCGACGAAAAAATTTGAAAGTTGTTCTGTAAATGAAAAATACATCAATAACTGTGAAAGACTAAATATTTTTATGTTGTTATCTCATAAATCTAACCACTTATTTTACATTAATTTTAATCTCACGGAATGCAGAATAGATTTATGAGCCCAGCAGCGATCGTTCGCATGTACAAACACTCTAATTCCTCTTAACTGCGAGAAACAGCTTATTTATAGAAATAATCACTAACTGTGATCTAAAACATGATTCCAGATTGTAGCATCGAAAACTATGTCAACAAGATACAAGTAGATGGATAGTGAAGCAGTCTTGTACTAATGAACGTGTTGCAAATAAATATTGTTTTGCATGCTCTCAGCAATGTTTATATGGTAAGTGCTTGAAACAAGTGTTATAACACGAATACTTTTGCGATTCGCATTCCATAAACATTAATCTATTGTTTATAAACGATATATACACCAAATTTTAAATGGTAGGTTGCGTATTTGAACTGTACAGCAAATAATTCCAACCTGCATCCCGGCAGTGCAATCATAGGCAAAAGTGTAACGAGTCGAGATTTTAGCGTCAAACCGACACCTGAATTTAAAAATATCCTAAATCGCACACAACCTCTAATCTATTGGTACGCACATTTAAGCATATTGGAAACCGGTTCATAAAGCTAGCGATGACATAACATGGAGGTAAACGGTGTGATGCCGCACCTATCAATAGTTCACCCAAAGTTTCAATTTTTTAAGGAAACCTGAGCAGCATAACTGTTACATTATAACTATATGCGTTGAAGATTCGGATAAATATTTTGCCAGATCATCTGAAGTCGTCATGGCAGTTACACTAATTCTCTATCCATATGGATAACTGATATACATGGTTTGACTTTTGTTTTTGTCCTCATGAGTTTTACGGCAACATGGGCTTGTATTTCATATCTGAAAGCAGCATGGGCTAATGCGTTCAATTATTTTCAGAGATTGATGAAGTTACTATGCTGTGGATCTTTTGAACACCAGACAATGACGAAAATTTATTCCTAATTTTATGCAGTATCCCGCAGATTATTTAAAGGATTTTCACTATCTATTTTTACTGTGAGAAACAAGACAAAGTTCACATTAACTATTATAGAATGGTTTACGCTTCAGAAACGTTAATAGATTATTCCATTGCAAACCAGGGCTAACAAGATCAGTCCACCGATGCATCAACTGCAACATCGTTTCGCAAAGAATCAGCCGTGGTCAGAATTTTATATTAGCATGTTTTCATTTTTTTCAAATTATAAGGATATTTAACATATGGCACACTTTAAATCTTGTGCATTTTCATATTTGGATCTATGAAGATTTTGCTGCGCCTGACAGAGGAAATTCTAATTAGATTCAGAAATTACACGATTTATAAAATTGTGAAAGTGAAAATTCTGACAACTTTATTCACCGTGCTTGATGACGGTGATGTGAAGAAATTATAAGCTGTTTCGGATTTGAATATGTGACTGGCAATTTAACTTTTTCCATGAAACCTTGTTATCTAATAATTTATGTGGGATCATTATTTTTATTTGTTTTACTTTCGTTTAAATAATGAAGCTATTTCTTTTTATGTCTAATTTCATACAGTCCGGTTTTTTTCTCAACTTTGTTGTGAAATTAATTTGATTGTTGAAAATTTGTATAAAAAAGTGTCATCTTAATTTTCTTCTTCTTCAATCATTATCAATTTTCAGATCTCGTAAAAAATCTTATTTTAGTTGTACTATTGCTGAGTACTAAATAGCGAAACACAAGTACTGATCGCTCATCCAGAACTAGCCGTATTTCTAAGATTCTGGAATTAAAGAATTCTATATATGTTACGGTTCTATCGATTAGACAATTATTCACACTTTTCAAATCATCATTTAATAATGCAAATGCTTAACGGCATCATGGATGTATATTCAGACAACCCAAATAAATATAATCTTAAATCACGTTATTTGTACTGATGCTGAGAATCCTGTGGCAGACAAAACATCATATCTCTCAAAAAATATTTAAAAAACGTGTACGATTCTACAAAGTGTTGCTCAATATATGGTGTCTTCCTTGAAAAACAGTATTCATTCAATTAAAGAAATCGAGATAATTAAGAGTTCATGATGTCTGCTAATGCAAAGTAATTACGAATACTGAATGAACTACAATCTATGATATGCTATGCATAGCGGATTTCCTGATAAAACATAAAATGATATTGGAGCGCCAGTTGATTTATTTTTCTATTATCACACGGCGGCTAAATTGCTAGAACAGTTGCACAACACCGACAAATTCTTGCATTTATGATTAATATATATTTTGTAGATAATTGAAAACAAAACGGGATCAACTAGTTCTGTCACTAACCATGAAATTTCACAATTCGTGCATTTATTGTCCTACTGTGAATTAAATAATTTTGCACTAAACATTTGACGGAATTTATCAATGGTGCAGCACAATCAATAATCTATGCTAAAACAACTCAAATGAATTTCTATTAATCATTTTCAGTGTCAATAATAATAAGCGTAGATAAAACGTCATTCCGATCAGTGAACTCACGAGGTAAACCAAAAGAATGTAATACGCGATAAGAACGATGCCTTTTCTTCCGGGCAGATGGGCTTAAAAATTCGAATAAATATTATATATGAAAGGCTGGATTTAGGCGGTTTATATGTAGAAATAAACCAACATTTTAAAAGTTTATTTCACTCCAACAATAACATTTGCTAAACTTCAGTTAATCTAAAGGGAATCTGTATAGAAAGTTTGATTGTTCATCATCCTAATATATTAATTTATATACCGTTGTAATTATGAGCGGATTTTCTGAAAACCATATTGAACTCAAAATACTTTCTTCTAATAATTGTCAATAATCGATTATATGTTCACACTATATGTATTGTTCACACGAATGAAGAAAATGGCTTAAAAACCAACACAAGTGCATCAATGAAGGCTCTAACTTTCACCAATTGAATAATGTATTTGTGCCGCTAATTTGACACTCAGAAATCACTCTTTTACTTAGCGAATCAAGACCCTTTTACCGTCATTATTGTATGAGATAGAGTCTGTAAAATCATTACATTCTAGCTAACATAAACACTCAAATTCGGCTTATAAATTGAATCAAACATTCAGCTGATAGAACCCTACCTGTTCGCCTTGTATTAGGAGGATGAAGCGCTATTACGATGTTATTGGCTATAATCTGTGTTTTGTGTGTTATTTTAAGAAATCTATCCATTGTAAAACGAGCTAAAGAAAACAATTCCATGTAAAGTTTTGCACATATTTGTAGTGGAACTGTGAACACATATGTGGCAATCCGTTTTACGATTAAGTGAATGTGTATTGAAAAACAATATTAATAAACGAGAAATTATAATTCGCGAAAACTGTTACATTCTGTGACAATATGCCATTCAGGCAATTTTCGGATTATAATCTCATGATCATTATCATTCAGTAACTCGGACCACTCTTTCGATAGCATTTTATATATTATTTTACTGTGAAGTTCAGTTGGGAATGTTTCGATTTTTTGCAAAGATTGTCGTAAGTTTGTTATATTGTATTCACGTGCTCACGTTATAATATACGGTTTAATCAAAAAGATATTTTTGAATTGTTTGAACAAAACCTATGAAATGTTTAAGCATTAATCGACACTTTAGTCTGCAAGGCAATATAATTTGCTGTTTTCCATTATTTTTTCCAGGGAATAGACATTGGCTGATATGTCTGCTAATAAGACGTACCATAGAGTGAACGACAACGACAAAACTAATAGGCTTATAGTAGCGTCTTTTTATCTACTTGAGTTTTGAATTTTAGGGAAATAACAAAAAATAACATCATCCACTTTATATTTCAATTTGATTTACGATGGCGAGAAATTTCACTGGAAAACGACTAAACTCACAAAGTCACTGAAGTCGCTTAGAATCACGAGATCCGGACGCTCCTCCGCGAAATTGTAAGATACCAAAAGTCCGAGACAACCGAATAGAGAAGTTGCGGCAGCAATTTGTTTGAGAATGTCTGAAGTTGTCTAGAAATAATGCATCTAAATTTGTAATGGCTGTAGTCAACATGAATGTTTACGCATAAAGCGATGAATGGAATAAAAATTTCTCAATAACTTTCAAAGGAAAACGCAATAACCTTGCGGCTCAAATGTGATCTAATATTTTTATTTGTCGTCTACAATTCGTTCAGTTGTCATCGGATTCAAAAACTCTGTTGGATATATGTGCCTGGTAATTAAGTTACTTAAATTTGCTTACGTACGAATAGTTCAATAAAGTGTCATATTAAAATACAATGAAAATTTAAATGCGTCCTTTGTCTAAATAAAAATGTTCAACTTTTTCCAAAAGGGGAAAAATTATGTTTAGTTTGAATAGGAATTGTATTGTGTGAATTAAACACGTTACTCAATCACTTACTCTGTTATTTTCTATAATACTTGAAAATAGGTTCAATGAAAATATTATTGATTGGTAGAACCAGAAGCATAACAGAAACCCAGATCGAGTTTCATATTGACGATGAAGAAAATATACGATTACCGAAGTAGCTGCAAAATATATGTATGATTTTAACTCACATGCATATAATAAAACGAACAATAAATCATTAGTTATTAACAAGTTGAAGTTTTCCACGATTTCCCCGTTGATTTCATCATTTACAATCGTAAACAAGCGTATAATTGAACCGGATATGGTAACGCAAATGAAAATCTGTATAAATGGAATTAGTAACATACTTGCTTGATAATGTACATCTTTGAAAACATGTTACTAAATCTGAATGAAATAGAAAGGTAACTAACACTGTATGGTTTGCGTTTGTATAAAATTTTTGCTTTCCATATTTCGTCAAGCAGTACATAATAAACATTCCAATCGATAACCATTTTATAAGTGTTTCTTGAAAACACAATGTTAATTTTGGTTCTTTAGTATTCCAAGAATAGCTATCATTCTGTTTTTATAAAAACTTGTTTCGAATTTCGTCAAGCTTACCCAAAACACCCATTTTGGCGATGTTTTAATACAGATGTTTTCAAAGTATATCACATTCGCATTCATGTACACGATAATAAATTCACTATTGAATTATTGAAAAACTTAGGGGTCAGAAAAAGTAAATAAAGTTACTATTTCAAACAAACAATTGATGACATAAATAATAGAATATAAGTTTGAGAGTTTATTATCATGGATAAGTAAGTAAAAAATGTCAAGGTGTACGACCATCGCGGAATGTTGTCTGATAAAAAATACAACCAAAACATTTTCGAGTTTATGTGTTAAAAGTCATCTCTTTTGACGTCATCTAAAACCTGTCTAGATTGTACAAATCTATTTTTATCTAACAAATTTTCTGCTATATTTTGTCCCCTGATGTACCTAGTGGGATTGTGGCGACAGTTTAAACAACATTCAATATATTCAATCGACAGTAATCAATAATGCTTTTATTCAAAAATTGTCGTTGTTAATCTTACAATGATATAAGTTCAGTTTAGTTCAGTTTGCACAGGACATTATGTGGCTAACGAGACAATCGAGCGTCCAGAATGTTTTTCGGTGGAAAGCTGCAGAAAAGCGCCAACCACTGCCAAAACGTTTATACTTTTTTGTTTATTTGAAATCGTCCACGATCGCGACACCAAGTGATTATCCGGGTTGTATTTAGGAAGCACCACGTTATAGCCGATATCGGAAAAAGAAACAGCAGTTTTTTTCACCAGCACGGTGAGAGGTCAGCTGAAGCAGCATCGTGTATATTAATTAAAAAAACACAGACAACTCTAGCCCTCACTTTATTTATGGGATAACACTAAAAGACTAAATACCTAAGCTTGTATAGCAATTAAGGAGTGTATTCAGGAAAAAAACTTACCCCAGTTGCGGTCCAGACCCTGCTTAAAACTAGAGACGGTACTGCAGGATATTAGTTCTTCTGGAAGAATGTTCCAGAGGTTTACAACCATAAGGCTGAAAAAGTGTTTCCTCGAGTCTAGCCGACATTGTTTCTTAGCAATTTTAAGTGTGTGGCCCCGGGTGCCCAGCTCGGGGCTTAAGGGAAAGAAGTCGTTCGTTGGCACACCACTCAAACCATTCAAGATCTTAAAGGTTTCTATCAAGTCACCACTTAAACGACGGCTCTTAAGGGAGAAAAGATCGAGAGACATTAGGCGCGCAGCGTACGGTTTCCTTATCTGACACTAAACCATTCGAGTTGCTTGGCGCTGAACGCTTTCAAGTCGAAGGATGTCCTTTTCGTTGTGAAGACACCACGCCTGAACACAGTATTCGAGATGCGGCCGAACTAATGCCTTGTACAGTGGCAGGAGTACATCAGGACTTCTGCTCGATAGCACTGATTTCAGCCGAAAAATTACCTTGCGTGCACGCTGAGCCGCAGCGGAACATTGGTCCTCCCATTTGAAGTCAGCCCTAACCAGTACTCCCAAATCCTTAACACACTGTGTGGCGTTAACACAGAGGGAATTCCCCGCCACCTGGACCGAAATCTTATCAACCAGTGCTAACAAGTGTTGGCTCTTATTTAGGTTCAGTAGGAGATCCCACTGGTATGACCAGTTTAGGACCCGCTCAAGGTCGTGCAAAAAAGTATCTTCTTCCGTTGATCCGATGAATTTCACATCATCCGCGAAAATGAAGTATGGACACTTTAATGCAGAGGACAAGTCATCGATGAAAATCAGGAATAGAAGAGGACCAAGTACCGACCCTTGGGGTACACCACTGATCACGTCGGTTTGATTCGACAGCGTAGATCCTTTCCTAACTCAGAATGTCCTACCTGCAAGTAAAGCCTTTATCCAAGCAAGTAGACTACCCCGTATGCCTTTTGCTGCTAGCTCAATCTCTGGAAGGCGGTGATTTACGTAATCGAAAGCCTTGCTTAAATCTAGGTAGAAGGCTTCTACAGGCTTCCCTTTATCCATCCTTTGAGTGGCAGTATTGAGGTTAGTCAGGCAGGATCTACCCTTAAGAAATCCATGCTGAGTTACACTCAACAGAGAATGCCGATAATGATGCTGACAGATTTCGTCACGCAGCAGTTATTCCATGACTTTCGAAACGTGGCTAGTCAGGCTAACCGGTCTATGTTTCCCGACAGTTGACCTGCAACCGCCCTTGTGTATTGGCACGACTAAGGTTTCCCTCCACTTACTGGGAACAACTCCTAGTTGCAGGCATGAATTAAAGAGCTGGCAAACGGTTGTGTAAGCACTGAGGCAAGATTTTTAGGCATAATCGAGTAGATGCCATCCGGTCCCTCAGATTTGTTGACCCGAACATGGATAAGTGTGTCATACACCTCAGCCTCATTGAAGGATAACTCATATAATACATGGACACCAGGTATCAGGTCAAGCAGACCTGACGGTGCGTTTGAAGAATTATCCCGTCGTTGAACGCTACTGAAAAACCCTGAGAAGGTAGTCGCCTTAGACAGGTAGGTATCAGCTACTTTTCCGTCATCCAGTTTCAAATCTCCTATGTTTTCCCTAGTTTTTCCTATTGACTGTGCGTAGCTATAAACTTTTTTCGGGTTGGACTTAGCATCCCTAGCTAAAAATAACTCAAAATCCTGTTTTAAAACACGCTGTAATTTAACACAGGCATTCCAAGTGGTTTTTTAGCGGGCCCAAGAACCAGAAGTAAGGGATAGCTTATATTGCCACCATACATGATCCCATTTACGGGGAGACCTACGGACTCGAGGAGATAACCAGAGTGGCATTTGTTGCCCTCTCACACACTACAGCGGAGCGTGCTTTTCTTGTAACTCGTTAAGATACTTACAAATTCTATCCCATTTTTCACTTACACTTGAATCTCTAGATAACTGAAGGGAATATTTTGAAGTCTGCAAGAGTAAACCCCAGTCTACAAGACTAAAATTGCGTCTAGGACGAGAGAAAGGTTTGCGAAAACGCAATATCGCTTTCAAGCTTATCATTACGTGATCGCTTTTGTCGAGCGGCAGTAGGTACTTTAAATGCCTAATGGCTTTTAGCTGGGACGACAATACCAAGTCAAGAGTGGTTGGAGTGCATCCATGGCGAAACCTTGTAGGATCAATGACATTCTGGTGCAGCGCATGGTTATGGAGCCATTCGAGAAAGGTGTCAGATTGCTGGGGACCAGTGGGGACAGGCCAATCTATGCCTGGGCGGTGGAAATCACCGAATATAAGTAGACTGTGAGCTGAGTGAAGCAAACCGTCGAGTGTCTCAATAAGCTGTGTAAACTCCTGTTGCGATGCACTGGGTGTGACGTAGACATAAGCAATTGCGAGCAATGACTTGTAGCAAGTCAGGATACTCGTAACAACTTGGACGTTTTCGATGGCTAGAGATATCCCTGTACCCATGTTGTGCAAACCAAACACCAAGAGCAGTGCAACGCCACCGCCTCTCCTATTGCCCGGCCTATCGAATCCTATGACAAGATACTGTTAACTGATTTTTACCGGCACCATCATCAATCACAGACAGCTAGGTCTCAGAAAGCGCAATAACCCTTGGGTGTAACTGAGCCACGCAGAGAGAAAGTTCAGTCCACTTATTCCTAATGCTGCATACATTTGCATACAATACTTGGGCACTGGTTATTCGTGCTTCTGAAACTAATCCTGTTTGGCTCTCGGTCAAAGCACCCGAAGGGAGCTGCACGTTTTTTGCGTGCTACTTAGAGCAGGAGCGTGAGTTTCGGCAGCCTCTTGCGTTAAGGTAACGGACCGTTGCCTGACAATTGAGACAGCATCCATAGAAGAGAAGCACCCTTCTCGGGCGCCATCGTCAATTGCGCTAAGACAATCAACGTTCACTGGGTCGGACAGCAATACTAGTGGCGAAGTACTGTTCGGTATGCCTGTCTGTGACTGAAACGCGTTTTGCGCAGCATCGGGGTAAGAATGACATATGTGCACATTGCTAAATTTCTCCTATTGGAATCACAAGAATTTTGCCTAATCCGTGACGGAGGGTTGTCGGGCTTCACCTGAAGTTTATCTAGCGTTGAGTTTGAGATATGCTCTGCCCTAGCTAGGAATGCATCCCAATCCGTTTGATAATTAAATTTAACCAGGATTGGTCGAGTGCAGTTACCCATCCTCCATCTTCTTACTCGGTGGATTCGCACTGTGGGAGTAGAAGGCTTCATACCCACCATTCGGAAAAGATCGTTTATACACCTGCGATCAAGATCTCTGCGAGACTTAGATTCCATAATAAATGGCTACGCTTGGTTAAAAAATAGTACATTTCTAGTTCTAGATTTCGGAGCAGAGGAATTGCTGTGCAGTGTTTCGATTTGCCGACGCAAACCATTAAATTCCTGAAAAATTTGGTCCAGCACATGTGAACCGGCATCAATTGAATGTTGCCGTTGTTGTGTACTAACATTACTGGTCTTAGAATTCTTCTTAAAGGTTCCAGCTACATTGGCCACCTTAAAAGTGGCAGTTCGCCTGGGTGGACGGGTTACTTGAATAACCTGTTCGACTTTTCCCTTGGCTGCAGTTAATCTAGATTTTTTATTTGCAAGTTTTATCAGAGATCTCCCTACATTGGCCTCCTAAGGAGGATGGTGTAACTGGTTAACTTTGTCAACTTTCGCCTTGACAGCAGTTGTCCCGGGCTCATATTTGCACGCAAAACAGATGCATAAGTTTGAGTGCCTACGACGTTCGATGAGCTGGGCGAGATTTCACCATATTGATGTTTTACTATAATAAAAGCAGCGTCACTGACAGCCTTATGGCAGGAGCTGCGATATCACTGCAACCAGCGGTACTTTGCTTAAATCCCATAGTGAGATTTATGTATACCAGAGCAGCTATGGTGAGACCAACGTTTGTAAGCTATGCAATCACTGCCCCTGACCACTTTTTTGCAGCAATTGCCGTTGAGGCAAGTATTAATTGTACTCATCGGACAGCGAGAATTATGAGTAACGATAATGTACCAGAGAAATTATAGACCGATTTAATCATAAGCGTAATTGATCAGCACGAAATATAATGAACGATTTGCTTTTTATAATATAGTAAAATAGTTAGTCTATTTTACAGTAATTTCACAGAATAGCGAAAATGCGTAATGATTTTTTAGCAGAGCGTAGGAAATATAACCAATTTGATCATGCCGCGCAGCTCCTTTGCTTACAATACACTTTTTTGTGCGCGTTACCCGCATTCTTGGTCGATCTGGGTTTTTTGGGAATTTCCCCTCGGGAACGTAATATTTCGAGTAGAAATATTGAAGTCTTCACAAGAACAACAAGGAATTACCAAAGGAGGATTGCGGATTATATGTACGTGGATCGAAAAAACTGTTCGTGAGTAACATCGCTTATTTTTGTAATGCGTGTTTTTATACTAGCTTGACTGGTCCACTACATATTTTTGGTAAGCCCGAGTTTTTTTCGCACATTCTGCCCGATTTTGATATTCTCAGTCTGTAATTCTTTGCAATGACTCCTAATAACTTCAGCGACACCGGCCACCGCTCTGAGATTTTCAATTTTACACTTCCACCTTTCGGTGCGCACAAACCTCGTCTATCGTTCTCTCAAGCTAAAGCAATATTCGAATTTAGACGCATTACTAAACAGGAGGGTATTTACAACTGTGTTGTTGCTCACTTACCCAGCGAGGCCGCTTCAGTGGTCGCCGATATTATTTATGATAAACCAAAATCCGACCCGCATACCACACTGAAAAATGCGTTGATCAACAAATCAGCCGCATCAGATGAGCGAAATTTGCGTACATTGTTAGCAGGAGTAGAGATTGGTGAAAAACCCCTTCTCAGCTCTTATAACATATGATGCACCTTTAAGGAAAACAATCCCTGACTGAGACAGTTTTACGTGAACTATGGTTTCAAAACTTACCTGTAGATTTAAGAAAATCTCTTTCGGTTCTGAAGAAAGATATACCTCTACAGAAGCTAGCAGAAACCGCAGACCAGGTTCATTCAGTGTACAGAACCAAGTCATCATCTACCCTACAGTAAGTCACATTAAAGACCGTGGTGGAGACTGAAGTACAAGAGCTTAAGCAACAAGTCGCTGAATTGACCTCACAGATTTCAGCCGTAAAAAATTTTCAACGATCAAGACTTTGCCGCAGCCGAACGCGCACTTCAAACAAAAGTTCATCCCGAAACCGCTTAAAACGCGAGCACGGTGTATGACATTATATTCCTAGAAACACCAAGTCAGCGAGCTCTGAAAACCAATTCAAGCAACTTTTGGATAAGGTGTTGCCTGTAATCACGGCGAAGCTGAACAACACTGGACAGGATTTCTTCAACTGAGGTTCTCCTGGACTATGTTGCTGATATAAAGAAATGCGGCTTACAAGGGCTTGACTCCCTGTCGTCTATCAATAAGAAGAAGAAGAAGAATAAGTACATCAAATAAAACGGTAATTATACAAATGTCAAGGTCGAACATAAATACATTTTTGTTGTTGTTATCAACCGTAAAAATTGTTGGATAACATTTGTACAGATGGTAGCTTGTTTAAAACATGAAGTTGATAGAATATTGAAAAAATAAATGATGAAAGTTCATGTTTTCACCGAATACAACATTAATTGTTTGAAATAGGTTAATTACAGTTTGGGTAGGTCAGAATCGCAATGTTTATTCATGTATGATGTTCCAAATGCAACTTCAAACGCAGATTAGCGTATAGGGAGTTCACTTCATCGGGTCACGGAGATATGAGTGGTTTTGCCATTTCAAGAATTGTAAGAGTGTATTTGTTGAATTTCAACAATTCTGAAAAGTAAATGCTCAAGAAAACATTTATGTCTGCTGTGTCCAAGAACACCAGATTTGCGAACACTAAATTGTATTCTGAAACCTCAGACAATCCACGGCTGACCGCCGATTCAAACATGAATAATCAATACCGAAACAATTGATTGGCTGCCGGTTTCCTGCATACACAGCAATGTCACTTTAAATTTTTTATAGCTAAAATATTAAAAGTTGTATTGATAATAAATAGCTGACCTAATTTTTCCGGAGATAAAAAGGAGTTGAGTTGCTTTTGAATTCAGTTTGTGAAGTGCTCAATCTTATATTATTGGGAAGTAAATTTCATAAACGAGAATATTTATAAATAAAGAAATCTTTTCGTATTGTGGATTTTTGGTATACATATTTAGTTTTTGTGTCGAAAATTATATACTTGAGAGTTTTTGAAATCTAATTGTAAATCAATGCGGATCATATCTTTTTTCAATATTCTGTAAAAGAGTATAAGATTTTAAGGGATGGGGATGAGAGCAACACATTACTTTAGTATAAGATTTTGTTTTATTCTTCGAAACCATAATGGTTCCAATCCTAGGATCTGACATCTTTCCTCATATGAATGCTTATCAGAACTGGAGGTAATGGATCGTGTGAAAGAACGTTGGATGCCTTCTAAAGCATAACTATCAGACCGAGTAATGTTACTAGATATAATGTTGCACTAATCTAATAAAGGTAATGTATGTAACTTGTAAAGTTTCAGCTGGCACTGTGGCAGAAAGATGAATCTAGGAAGTAAACCTATATTCTTTTTTGTTTTAGATATCAAGTAGCAAATTTGTTCATGAAATTTAAGTGATCCAGAATATCGATAACCTAAATCACGTACAAATTGTGCTGGTTGTAGTGGTGTATTATTTAGGATGATCGAATCTTTTGGTATGATACAGTTGAAATTTATGAAAGTAGATTTATTGGTGGAGAACTCAAAACCGTTTCGAATACTCCATTGAAGTACAGCATCCAGGTCTTGGTTCAATTTTGATATAAAGTCGTTAGTCTGGTTAGATGGTAGCCATTTATATCTACCGAAAAGGTGCGACCAGTGAGAAAAGATTTGAACCACGAAAGTAGGTCTCCAGTAATACCTACAGCAGATAATTTTGCGAGGAGTAGATTATGCGGGACCCTGTTAAAGGCTTTCATAATATCAATGAATACAACTATGACTCCAAGGTTTGAATCTAGTGATTGTGTCACGTAATTTAAAAATTCAAGTTGACAAGTGACGCAAGATTTTCTGTTGAGAAATCCGTGCTGGTTTGATATGAAGTAGTTTGGTGTCAAGTATGCTAGGGTGGCCTGTCTGAAAAGCTTCTCAAATATTCTAGCTAGAAGTGATGTGTGATAATAGGGTCGATAATTGGTAGCTGTATGTGGTGATCCAAACTTATGTCGAGGAATAACAAGGGGAAAGTTCCTGATTTGATAGGCGTATTAAAGAGAAGTAGTAATAAGAAGAAGTCTTCAGATATCATTTTGCATATTGCTGGTTCGAAACCTGTTTCATCAGGTTTGTAGGAGATTGTAACTTGATTACAAACTTCACATATGTTAGAGGTTTTCATTGTAATTGTGTCTAACGTATTGCATGAAGAGTGTATGATTACCTCTGGATAAGAGTTGTTAGTATAATAGGCATTGAAAAATAAAATAAATTCTTCGAAAACAGCAAAAGGCTCAGTTACTACTGTGCAATTATTACTATGTTGATCTTGTTTAATGATGTAGTTTAGGGTGGACAGAGGCTTCTATGAAACAATCGGTCAAGCATTGAAGCGATGAAGAAGTAGTAGCCGGTGGTTTGTAGATGCATCCAATTAAGAGATCGAAAGCCGGTAGTGTCGGCCAGATAGAATCTTCGATATGACCGAAGACGGATCCTCCACGTTTTGAAACGCGGTCTTTTCTGAAAATAAGATAGTCTGGAATCAGAAGTGCACAATCTGATTGTTCGTTTTCTGTCCAAGATTCAGTTATGAGAATAATATCAGCGGGATTATAGAGAAGATATGAACGTAAAGCTAATATCTTGTTAGTTATGGATCGAGCATTGATAAGAATAAATCGAAGAGATGCGGTGCTATGATCAGAAAGTGGCTTATTATGTATTTCATTATTATGTGTAGCATGTTGCTTTAGGTTAAAAGCCCTTGTGGAGGGATTTAGAAATTCTTCATACTTGAATAAGGGAACATAGTAGAGTGAGTGTTAAATGAGTTAAAATATGGAAAATTTGTGTCGGGGGACCAGCTTATATGGTTAAATAATATGCTTTGATGGGTTGTAATAATTCAAAAATGGGCTCGGGTATTGCGGACTCGGTCGATGGAATTGCCATGCCGAGTTCCGATCTAATGGATAAGGCATTATACGGCGATTAAAGTTTCGAGTATTTCTATTGTCAAAAGTTGAAGAATTCCTAAAAGGAGGTTGTGCAGGCAATAACGCACTAGTTTGTCGAAACTCGGGCAAGATGGTTCTTTTCCTTAAGTGAGGTGATGTAATAATTTTAGGTTAAATAATAGGTTGTGTTGAATTATTCAGAGGAAAAGGGGAAGTCGGAAGTGCATTTAACTCTTATGGCAGTTCATCAAATTTCATCGTTTCTTTTCCATTTTTGGAAGATTCGGTGGAATATGGAGTAGTAACGGTACGCTCATGGAACCTAGTTCTCCGTTGCATTGACGTGAGATCAAGTTTAAAAATACATTTTTAGATCCAGGAATCGATTTCAAAAAACATCTTTATGGGTTAAAATGTGTGATGCCAGGCATTTGTCACTGAATTCTAATAGGATTGGGCAAGACCTCGAAGGCTTAGATTCCGACAAGCGTTTTAGCGAAGCGCAGTCCAATGGGAAGACATAAGATGAGCAGATAGTAGTTTTTAAATCTTGTAGAGAAAATCTGTCGTCTATATTAAACAGTATAACATTTTTAGATCTTAAGTCCCTTTGACAAATTTCAGTAACAATTGATTCAACGAACTTGTTAGTTCGTTGAAGTATATCCATGTCGATCTTTGAATTATCATCCAGGAGGATAGTCAATGGTTGTAAAGTCTTGCAAACCTGTGTAACAAAAGAGTTGTTCTTTCGAATTTCATTTAATTCGGATTCTATCTTCCGTAATTTATTCAAAATAACGGAAGTGTTCTGATCTAAGTATACGGAGCATTTGTTGGTCTTGGGGATTTTACGTAAATTAATTCGTTTAGAGATGGGTGTTTTAGTGTACATATTGCCAATTGACTTGGTGTTTCCAAGAATATACATTATTATTATTATTAATTGCCTAAAAGCAAACGCACAATGCCTGGTAAACAAACTAGCTAAACTGAAGTATCTCTGTAATCAACACTCATTCGACTTCATAGCAATAACTGAGACATGGTTCCAACCTTACATGAGCGATCGTGATCTCTCTATTCCAAACATGACCCGGTTTCTGCGAGACCGCTTAAGAACAGATGGTGAGGTAGCTGTTACAGACACTGAACTCTATCTGCAAGACAGAATATGGTGCAACTTAAAGCTAGAATCAGGCGACAGTTACATCGTTAATGTAGTTCACCGTTCACCAACATCATTGGATGCGCATTACGAAAATCTCTTCAAAGCAATGCAGTATGCCGAAAATCAGCGCAATTTGCAATTGCTGATTATGGGAGACTACAATCTGCCTCAACTATATTACCGAGTAGATCATCCACCCTGAACAATAGACTACAAATTTCACGAAATCTTCGATTACATCCCCTTGTATAATCATGTTTTCAATCAAACACGACAAAAAATTTGAAACAGACATCGGTTTTAGACTTAGTCTTAATCTCTGAAGCCACGGCCGTTGAAGATGTTCAGTATCACCCTCTGCTGGGTTGAAGCGACCACTCGTTCTGCTCTTTCAATACGTGTACAACGCCAGTGGAATTGTCAAGCAAACAAAACGAAATAGAAAAGTGGATTACATTGGTTTGCTGGAAACAATGGTATCTTTCAATGAACATAATATAAATTTCAATGATCCGGAATCGCATTGCACAATCTGGCAGATTACACAAATGATACATTTCTATTCTAAATATGTTCCGAAATATAATAGCGAAGAACCACACCTAAGAATTCGCAGACAGACTAGAAAATGGTTGAAAAGTGAAATTTATCATGGGCTATTCACAGGGTCACCAGAACTAATTTGACCTAGGCAAACTTTCGCGAATTGCGGAATCAAGTCACAAATCTTATCCGAGAGAACAAACAATATCACCAGCTTCAGCTGGCAGTAAAAATGCAGCGAAGTTCCAAACTGCTTTATCAAACTTTTAACAACACTACGAAGCTTAAACCGGGTGTTTTTCCGATCATGACAGATAACGGACTAACTGATTCTGTGCTGGAAACAGCGAACGCTATATCCAGTTTTTATTCACGAGTTTTTACGCAGAAGGATGCATTGCAATCATCGATATTGTCAGCTTGACTAACCTACTGGAGACAATGGACTAGTGGACGCAAGAATTAGATGATGGTGGTTGCTTGCATGCGTGTTACTTGGGCATATCAAAGGCGTTTGATTGCGTGGATCATTCTATACTCCTGATGAAGCTGCATGATGTTATATTAATAAGGTGCCTTCTTACCTGGCTGCGAAGCTTCCTTCTTGATCGCAAGGCAACTGTACGTATCGATGTTGTGATGTCTGGGGAAATCGAAGCCACTAGCGGTGTCTCACAAGGTTCGGTACTTGGTCCGGTTCTCTTTTAAGTCTTCATCAACGACCTTCCGAAAATTGTCACAGCTAAAATGGTTCTCTTTGCGAAAGATTTAAAACTTTGGATGCGAATCACGTCAAGCGTGTACTCTTTGCGCTTACAAAGAGATTTGGAAATATTGGACAGCTGGTCGGAGAGAAAAAACTTCCATTTAACTTCCGAAAGTGCAAAATGTTGCAAATATGCATAGATTTCCCATTCTCGTACTAACTTAAGTCAAAACAACTGTGATGGACAACCAAAGGAAAGGACCTCGGGTTATGGATTAGTGGCAGTCTTAAGAATAGCATGCAATGTGAGGTAATGTACAACCGAGCTAGCCGCATGCTAGGTATGATTGAGCGTATTTTCGGACATTTTCCCGTGAATCATTCCCCATGCTCATAAATTTGTATATTAACCCGGTGATGGATTACTCAGCGCAAGTTTGGGCACAATGACTACAAAAGGACATCAAGCTGCTCGAGAGGATTTATCACAAAGCAACTAAAATGGTTGGCTGTCTCCACAACCTTCCATATGAGAATCGACTTGTGCATCTTAATTTGGATAAACTGCCTCGCAGACGCGTTCGATTTGATCTAATCTTAACTTATGAAATAATGAACTCGGAGATGCATCTTCTCAGGCAACTATTTCGCCTCCGGTCAAGCCATGTCACACGAACTCACCCACTGGCATTTGATATTCCACAGTCCCACCGGAACTGACGTCCGTTCAGTTATTCGGTGCGCGTTTGTTTCTGATGGAACTCCGTACCGTCAGATGTTGTACAATCATCTAGTGAAAGGATTTTCAGGAACATATTGAATATATTTATGCGTAGTAAATCCACCAAACATCCCGTTTATATAACATAATCTTTATACAAACGAATATTTTTTCATCATACCGAGATAGTACATTACATTTTTTTGTAACTAGAAAACCGTCTATCTTCTTAATGCCTCGATTTATTTTGTATATATATTTATTGTACTTATACAAATATCCTGTGCTGTTGTACAGCAATGAATTTTTTATAACTTATATTCTTGAATCTTTAAACTTGAATCTTGAACAACCGCTACAAATACGATCAATGCGTGAAACGTGTTTTTGAGATTCTAAGAACGTTTGTTTCAGAAATTTTAACCGGTTTTCCTCGAAATCGTTCGAAATGATTTGCCATGCACAAAATATCAAACACAAACGCTTTCAGTCGCATCATACATAATCAAATGGTCAAATCGTGTTGGACGATGTATTCATCAGAAATAATCGGAAGCTTCCTTTTGGTATAACGCAAAACGCTTCGTGGAATTTTTGTCATAAAAACATTCACCTTCAGAGAGATTCAAGGGTCGAATGCTGCTTACGACATGAAAAATAATACAGCCGTCCGAGCCCTATGGCATCATATATGCCGTTGTGTATTCTCCGGTAATCCAAGATAAATGTGAAATCAAATTTGATTTCGAAAACGACGAATATGGAATATTTACGAAGATTTAATCACGAACAAGTGAACGGACGTACAAAACGTCTAACAGTACCAAAGCCGGGTTGCAATGCCATCAATTCGTGAAGAAAATCAAGGGCCTCATGACCAGACAATAACGAATGTCACTTTTTTGGAGCGAAGCGAAGTGCGAAGCGAATTTTCGAAGTGCCCTAACTGCCCTTCGCGATAGCGAATAGTATCAAAGCAAAGCACTTCGCAATGGCGAAGCGAAGCGAATATTCGCACTTCGCCATAACGAATATTAGCGAATAATCTTCGCTCAACTTCGATGTAACCCAAAAACTTCGTTTTCGACAAAAAACCTTGCTTTAATTTGCTATAATTCGCTAATATTCGTTTAAATTCGCCTTTCTTCGCTGAAATAAAACGAATTCCGAAATAAATTATTTTTTGACCATGAAAGAACTTTTATTTGACAAGAGAGGACTTTTTCATGAGCTTTGGAATTGTAAATATAAAAAACCGTGTTTTCTCAAAGGAAATTAGGCTCCTCCTCTGACTCGGTCTCTGAGACCGGGGTTCTGGACCTGGACCTGGTGCCGGAACTGGTCCGGCTGCCTCCAGTCAGAGGGGAGTAGGCCCCCGCCGTGAGCTCCTGGGTGTCGACAAACTCGACATCCTCAAGGTTGGCCTCAGGGTCATCCTGGTCTTTGAGCTGCTGCTGACACTGAGTGCTGGTACCTTCGCCATTGGTGAACTCCTGGATGCGGAGCTTCATCCTCTTCATGTAGGGGAGCACTCTCTCGTAATTGTCATGAATGTAGACGAGCTCCTGTACCCTCTCGTTGTTCAGAAGGCTTCGGGTGGGCTTGGTCACGAGTCCAGCTTCCGAGAAGACCCTCTCTGATGAGGCTGAGGTTGCCGGGATGGCGTAGACCATCCTAAAAGAAAATGAGACAGGTTTAGTATTTTGTATTAGGTTCCATTGGGTACAAAAGTTAAACTACTATTTCGAAGTATAGCAATACTATATCAAAGTATAGCAATACTACATCTAAGAATAGAAAATAATATATCGAAGTATAGCGAATAATATCGAAGTATGGCGAAGTTTAGCGAATATTATAGCGAAGAATGGCGAATAACGAGAATAAATTATAATCCAACGGAAAATAAGTGACCTTTAACTTTGAAACAACTTACTGGGCGACTTTGGCGAGTAGAGGGAGCTTCTTGGCCTTCATCTTCCAGTACTGGAGCACGTCGATGTCCTCCTTTTCCAGGGGAGACGCCATCCATTCATTCATCTCCTTGACATAGGAAGGAACTGGGGATGGTTGAGACTGGGACTGGGACTGGTCGACGCTGCCAAAGGCCAATTCCGGATCAAGATCAAGGTCATGGTGCTCTCGGAGAAAACCTTCAAAATCTTGGCAAGCGGGTTCCGGCATCTGAATGGATGGTGGGGCGGCTGGGGCCAAGTTGGCCAAGAGCAACTTGATGCTCTGCTCGCACTCGTAGAAGAGGTGACCATGAGACCTGGTCCTGAGGTACACGGCCTTCTGAGTAGGGTTCAGGTAGTGCGCAATCTGGTAGAGGTCCACGTTCCTGCCCAGCTCGGGAACTCTGATTTTGATCTCCTCCTGGAACTTCTTGATGAATGCCTTGGTGGCAGCCTTAAATTCGGCGAACAGCTTGATCCTGGAGGCGGACATCATGGCAATCTTGGCCATGTCCGGAATGACATGCTGCAGTGTGGGCGTCTCATCTGCCTGGAGACGTTTGCTGACCTCCTTGATCTGCTCGAGGGGCCAGAGGATGTCTTCCAGGTCCTGAAACTGCAGCTTGTTTGGAATGAGGGCCGCAAAGTCTGAAGGGGTGTTGAAGACATCATCCTTCAGCGACAGCAGGACCGCCTTGTTCCGGACGATGGATGTGATGGTCATGCACATTGAAGACCAGCGGATCTTGCTGTACTGAACGATCTTGATGAAGGGAACTGTAAAGGAATGACTTCTGAACTTCGAAGGTATAGCAAATAATAACGAAGCTTCGCTAATAATATGGCGAAGCTTCGCAAATATAGCGAAGTATAACGAATAACATAGCAAATTATATAGCGAATAGTATCGAAGTTAACCAAATATTGCGCTCACTCACCTTCCAAGTCAGCTGCCTTCTTCCTCATGAGATCGTTCCTGACCGAAGAACGCTTGACCCCGGTGGCCAGAGCCCTAACCAGCTTGACCAAGTCGCCCACCTCCTCGATCTGCATGGCATACTTGAGGGCGTTGTTAATTGCGTGGTCGACGCAAAGCAGGTGCTTGCTGATCTTGTCAGCGTTCTTCACAGCCTTCTTCATTTTGGCCTCGGCGTCCGTGACCATGATGGTCGCAGTGCTGTCTTTGAGGTTCTTGATGGCACCAATCATGGAGTTGAGGTAGCGGCCCACCACCTCCGAGTCGTGCCTACCCACCACCATCCTGCAGTCCATGGTGAATCTCTGCATGACCCAGTCTGGATCAATGTAGTGGATAGTCAAGCTCAGGTACCCCTGGTTGGAGCGGCTGGTCCACATGTCACTGGTGAATCCAACTCCCATGAGGTTGGCCAGGTCCTTGGCGAGCTTCTTCTCCATGGCTTCCTCTACATTCTTGAAGAGGAGGGTACAGATGTGCCTGGAAAACATGATCTGCCTGGGGATGTTGATTTTCGGGTCCAGCGACTGAGAATACCTGGAATAATAGCGAAGATATTAGCGATATATCCAAATTATAGTGATTTTTAATCGAAAAATAGCAATATATAACAAAGAATAGCGAAGATTAAGCGAAGTATAGCAAAGTAAAATCAAAATTATCTTTCAAGTAAGAAGGTAACAACTTGTAATTGTAAATTTGTCATTTCAAATACCTTATAAAGTGGCGATTCTCCACATGGCTGAACGAAAGGTTGGCACCGGCAAGGTAGGCCATGATCTCCAGGTTGGTCCTCAGCTGGAGAGGACTGTTCGGGTTGTACTTCTTGGGAGCGCTGGCGCTGCCGCCGGACTTGTAGTACTGGGTGATCGGGGTCACTGATAGCCTTCTTGAAGAGGTTTTGGATGACTCCCCGAACTTGACTCGCCAAGAGCTGGACTGGGACTGCTGCTGCTTCTTCTGGGAAAGAAAATAAAGAAAAAACAGTTGAGCTTCATTTCCAACAAACTATTGCAAAGTATAATGATGTTCATGCACAGTATTTGGAAGTACTAAGCGATCTATAACAAAGTATATGGCAAGATATTGCGAAGTATAGCAAAGTTTAAACGAAGTTTAGCGAAGGTTGCGTCAAACTGAGTCTAACTCATGATGAAACTATGACGAGACAATAAATTTTCATCCTATTTATAGCAGACAATAAATAGCAGACAAAATATTAAAGTACAAAAAAGAACAACCCTTTGTCTACTGACCGTAACACTAGTTACCACCTCAAATGTTAGCTTATAGCAAATAAACAAGCAGTCTGTTGCTAACTGGCTTACGTCGGTACTTTCAGTCACCATCGGAGTTCACTTGTCTGGCGGTGTCTATCAACAAGTGTCAACATCAAAAACAATTCCCGTAGAAGGGTTAAAATATTAAAGTACAAAAACGAAGACTTCGCTTTTAGCGAATACTTCGCTAATATTCGTTTACGGCGAAGTTTGAACTTGCACTTCGTTTTAAGCGAAGCGAAGTATAACGAATTTTTAGCGAAGTTTATTTTTGCCCTTCGCCATGGCGATAGCGAAGCGAATATTCAACAATATTCGCTTCGCTTCGCAACTTCGCTTCGCTTTAAATCCCAAAGCGAACTATTCGTTATTGTCTGCTCATGACTGAGTCCTGGCGAATTCCAGTTGTACTAGGTGAAGCACATGACTGTAAAGGTGGAATCGCTTAACATATACATAAATGAAACATAAAAGAATTTAAACTATAAGATTAATCCGTAGTTGTTCCCGGGATATTCATGAAGATTCTAGTAGTAATCGTAGTGTAAGATGTTAGGAGTAAAATTTGCTTATGTCCTTTCATATAAGCTGATGTCTCTCTGGTACTAAGACATGTTTGCTGCAACAAATCTCATTGACGGTCTGGCATTCATTATATTTCGACGAACAAATCTGCGTGCATTGCAGACAAGATCTCTTTGTAAATTTCTTATTGTATGTTTGCAAAATTGAAATTATAACTGGTGAGTGGAGAATGTCTTAGTGGTTATTATACACAGTATTCTCTGTAGGTAAAATTTTCATAACCGTCGGTCCGTGAGCCTGAATATTCAATATTCGATACTTGGTCATCTCTTCTCACTAATATTCATGGATAAAATGGTGTGAATCCTGAAATCCCCATGCTTTTCTTTCGCCAAATATATGAAGTGTATCATATTAGTGTCGCTGCGGCTCAGCGAACACGCATTATGATTTGGAGTACACTCAACACTCTACAATGCTTCAGTTCGTCGATATTTTAACTATAGTTTGCAAGCATTTTTCTCATTAGTAAGAAGAAATTTTTAAACTCTAAAATGAACAACATTTCGCCAATCACTTGATTGAGTTTCAGTTACTAGAACGTACTTTCTCAAGTCGAAGATTTTACGTGACCTCAACACAAATGACTTATAACACAGAAACTAGAAAATGTTTTGGTTGTATTTATTATCAGACAACATTCCGCGATGGTCATACACCTTGACATTCTTTACTAACTTATCCATGATAATAAACTCTCAAACTTATATTATATTATTTATGTCATCAGTTGTTTGTTTGAAATAGTAACTTTATTTACATTTCCTGACCCTACGTTTTTCAATAATTCAATAGTGATTTTATTATCGTGTACATGAATGAGAATGTGATATACTTTGAAAAGATCTGTACTAAGACATCACCAAAATGGGTGTTTTGGGTAAGCTAAACGAAATTCAAAACAAGATTTTATAAAAACAGAATGATAGCTATTCTTGGAATACTAAAGAACCAATATTAACAATGTGTAGTGATAATGTTTGCAAACATTATCACTACAACCTGCAAAACTTTTGATTGGTTGAATTACTTCAGCCACAACGTCTGTCAGCCTTCATACAGATTATTTTGATTGGTTGAATTCTGATTGGTTGCTTCAGCTCCTATAAATAGCTCTGCAAGGGGTCCGCCATCACTTTTAATTATGTGCTCTAACGATATCACTCAGATTTTTCAGGGAACCATTGGCAACCGTGCGATTGGAAGTCTCGTGGAATTGAACCACTTGCTGACCGAGCTTCTGGTACCCACTATGCCATCCGTACATCAAAAAGGAACCAATCGGGTGAGTTGACATTTATTAAATATATATGTCAACGAAAAGGATACCAACAGAAACCAAATCTTGGCCTTCGCCGTAGAAATTCGATTGCAACCTAATTGCGAGGCTCATTTCAACTTAGGGCGTATGGGCTCTGGTTTCCGCGTCACCAATAGTAACATGGTTCATAACCATGAATTACAAACCGGGGAATCTGGGTCGTGATTCTTTCGCGACTGACGTCTAACGCCTTCGGAATTGGAGATGATTCGACCGCTGCTGGAATGTGGGGACTCCTCATTCAACATACGGTATTACGTGAAGACTCGATTTCAGAAAAATCTTACCGGATGTGATGTGGTAAACATGCGCCGGTGAGTTCTGGGTAAGTGAGTTCCAGGTAAGTGTTGTTTCATTACAATTAAAATAACTTGATTATATGGACGATATTTATTATCCATCTTTCACAGCCTATATTCGACGAATGGAAGAGGATCTCAACGTCCATGGAAAGGCACGCGTGCTGCTAGATGAGACGAACAAGATGACGCATTTCATCTATACAACCCAAGAAATGCTTAGTTTGTTTAACCGTTTTTCTGATTTTATTCTCATCGATGGTACATTCCTTACCAATCGCGAGAAATATTTTTTACATCAATTAATGGTAGTAGATGGATGCCGCAAAAGTCTTCCTGTAGCAATAGGCTTCTCGTGGAGGGAAACAGCTGAAGATATCCGCACGTTCCTGCTTACCTTTGTCGAATTCGTCGGTGGGTGTGATGCTGTGAAAGCCATCATGTCCGACGGAGCACTTGCGATTGCGAATGCTGTAGAGGACGTATTTCCATACGCTTCGCATCTGCTTTGTCGGGTGCACATGCTCCGTAATGTTACACGCCGTAACCCTCGAACGCAGGCACTGAAATGTGTATTTGTTGCGATGAAAACTCGTATTTTGTGGAAGTACGCGTATGCCATAATCCATATGCAGTGTGCAGACCCTGTATTCTTCCAGTACTTCAAAAGGCAACACTGTTGCAACTCGCGTAAGTGGGCAAATGCCCGCCGTCCCAAAGTAGCCACTTACGGTATTGGGGACACGAACATGGTCGAAGCCATGCACCGATGTTTAAAGATGTACCACCTTAGTGGTAAGATGGCAATTTGGGAGGCCCTTCGGTTATCCCAAATCAGTGCCTCGTATCTTATTTGTCAACGCCAACACGAAGTTGCTACGGCGAGCCGTAGGCGGGTTCGCGTCCCCAACCACTCGGAATTAGATTCCCTGTGTGATCTTCATATGCCATAGGCCGTAGACCTCATCGCCGCCACCGTAACTGCTTCAACAGTTACTATTGTAGGTTCCACTGATAATATGGTAATTGTAAGGGAAACGCGTTCTTGGGGTGTGTGCTGCCTAAATTGGAAATGCACATGTCGGTGTTTCGTAGATCAAGCGTTGCCATGCAGGCACGTGCTTTCTGCTGCGATATTCAAACATGCTGATGTAGCTTTAATCCCGGTTTTCCAGCGCTGGTTACGCAGTACTAATCATGCAATCTCAGTGGAATTTCTTCTGCGGAAGGTCCTAGGGAAACTAGTAGAGTGTTTTCATCGGGTAGATCTTACGGTCACGATTTGATTGATAGGGTTCAACGCATTTTGAGCCACCATACTTTAATCATTTCCTTCGTAGTATTGAAACCTATGTGAGTACAGCCAGTTCGAGTCCCTTGCTACCGTTTCCTTGGGAACGTGACATCGGCGATATGTCATTGACGTCGGTACGGTACGACAATCTACCGTTGGAAACAATATTGAATTTAAAACCCAGTGAACCTAGTAACCTTCAGAGTTCGTCTCCCATAGCCAGTTACTACGAAGAAGCAACGATTGCCGGTATTGAGGGAAACGATGCCAGGATATTAGACGTTCACGATGGCCGGATCAACGATCGAGGACGGGCAGCTTCTTCTCACAACCCAATCCCATCCACCTCTGGACTTCTTCCAGTAGATCTGGATGAGTTTTTATGCCACGATCAAGTATGTGGTCAGTGTGATTCAGATGAAGGTGACTTCCAGAGCTTGTCAGCATGACAATATTTCAACTCTCAAAGACATGCTTTCTACCACTGATTTCAACATTTTTCATGAAGATGATGTCACCGTCGAATGTGATGTTGTGACATCTTATCTTAACTTTTGCTTTGAAATCTGTTGTCCTAAAGAAACTATCTTTGTGAGTCCTCACCGTTTTTCCTCTGTCCACCTAAAACGCCTAAGGAGATTGAAAGAAAAAGCCTTCAAAACACGTGATCGTAAAACTGTTGCGTTGCTTTCCCAGTCAATCAAGCTCGAAATTCGACGTCTTGAAAAGCTGTACACGAGCACACTTCTTGGAACGAAAGACAGTCGTCACCTATGGCGTGTGCTTAAGCAAATTTGTGGAAAGAACAACAGGAAATCCCCACCTATTTTTGATATTAATTCCTTGAACGAATCGTTCGTGCATCAAATTACTGATAATGACTGTGAAGATAACTTCATTTTGCCCCCATCCTCTTTTTCTGATTCACCTTTCACCAACGTATCCGAGGTCTTTTGTGCACTTTCGGCTGTCTCACGTTTTAAGGCTGCAGGACCTGATAAACTCTCGCCCACTGTACTAAAAGAATGTGCTGGAGTGCTATCCTCCCCCATCACATCCATTTTTAATCGTTGCATGGAAAGAGCAATTATGCCTGATTGCTGGAAATCTGTCTGCATTAGCCCGATTCCAAAGAAAGATCCTGGTAAATACCGTCCTATCGCGTGCACGTCGCAGTTGCTCAAGGTACTTGAGAAAATTGTTTTACGGCGACTCGTGTCCAGCTGTCAGGTGCATGATGTTCATCAGTTCGCGTACCGGAAAAATCGTTCAACTGTCGATGCTGTCGCTGTACTCACAGATTTTATCTCACGTTCTCTAGATAGCAAATCTAAAGCAGTACAAACTTGTTTTTTGGATTACACAAATGCCTTCAACAGTGTTCTAAGAAACTCATTACTCCAAAAATTATCTGATCATGGCGTCAATGCAAATATTCTTCATTGGCTGGCATCTTATTTTGAGGGTCGTATCCAATACACAGTCGCGAACGGCCAAACCTCCCGTGAAATAGCTATTCCCCGTGGTGTCCTTCAAGGTGCAATATTGTCCCCATTTCTATTTTCCCTTTATATTTCTGATCTTCCCTCTGACCTATCTGCACTTACCCTCAAATACGCTGATGACGTTGCCATTGCAGTAAATCAAAATCGCCGGATCGAGCAACATGCCTTAGGATCAACGGTAACGAACATTGGTCAATGGTCCTCCACAATTGGTTTATCATTGAATCCCTCTAAATGCAGCGAAATCGTATTTTCCAACATTATTGGACAGCGTCGTTTAGCCCTTCACCAAGAAATTCCTCGCGTTTCTCTTAACGGCTTGGTGTTCGACAGATGTTGCAGCTTCAAGTATCTTGGTGTTACAATATCTGAAAATCTTAGCTGGACTGAACATGTTACAAGGGTATTCACTAAAGTGCGCCAACTGTCGTTCTATGCACTACGTCTCCGTTCTTTCTCCGTTCCACCAAATGTCATTCAACTTTTCGTTTTTTCTTGCATCATTCCTCACCTTCTTTTCGCATCTCCTGTGATTTTTCCCGGCTTCTTGGAAAAGGATTTTACGATGATCAGAAGATGCATTAAGCTCATCTCAAGACTGAGTTGTGTTTCCGCTGATGACATTCGTGACACTATTGTCAATCGTCATTTTCGTGAATGCAGCAGATTATTCGCGAACATTTCTACTGATAGTTACATCCATTGAACAAAAGCCTTGTTTCTTGCAGATCTCTTTCCTCCACCCGAAGCCAGTACGTTATTCCCTATTCAAGAACGAATAAATTTAGAAATTCTTTTATCCCATACTTGGCCCGATACATGGTACAGCAATCAAAAGCTGTTACAGAGTTGAAAGAACGCTTGACAATTTTCAAATGATGCCACGATGCCCCAGTTATTTTTCGAGTTAGTTTTTCAAATTCCCCTATCATTTGTCTAGCCCATGGTAACCTGACACTTTTTTAGCCCAACTATTACTTTATTGTGTGGCACTTCATATATTTTATTTTATTTGCATTATGGATGCTATGAAGTTGGAGAAACGCTCACCTATTTTTTAATTCACGCTGAGATGTCCTGCTTTTTAATCCTTTTTTTTATTCCCGTCACATTTGTCTAGCACAGGTAACCTGACACTTCATTGGCCTATGTATTATTTCATTGTTCGCACGCTATACATATTTTTGTATTGGTATTATGTGGAGAAATTAATCTATTGCTGAAAATTCGTGTACACGAATAAAGTCATTCTTCTTCTTCTTCATGAACCACCTAAGTTTGCAGGGAAAACGATAGAATGGGAGCAATGCCCTTATTGCAACCATTGGTATCATCTCTACTCCTTAATCACCCCGCCATTTTAAACAGATAAGTGGTGCTTTTATTGTGTGCAAAAGTTTTAATGATTTAATCATGTTGTGTTTCGGCTAACGGGGACACGGTGGATTTATGGTGAGTTTGAGCGTCAAGTAATTCGCGATGGGATTTTAACTCGTTATCTGCGTTTCAGGAATGGTTTGAAAATGTGATTCGTTATACGTGGATTATTACACCGGTAAATACATTCCACACGTAAGTTTTTATCGATAAACATGTTCACCGTGATGCCGTGTGTGGTGTTCTTCCAGTGAACTGAACCAACACTCTCGCTGGAAAGCGTGAACGTCTGACAATATTTTGCACATTATTGATCTTGATTCTCTTATCTTTTTCGGTAAAACCTACTGCTTTGAATTATACCCAACGAGCAATACGAGGAAGAACATCGTATGGCTAAAAAATAAAAATTGTTAGCGGCAACGCAACACGAACCTGCAACTGAATACGTAAGCTTGTATTTACGTTAATCTTCCTAATATTCTATTATACTGTATATACCCTAATTCTATACCTATCTCTCCTCCAGGTGTTGTCATCTCGTGCCTCCGGACACATCGCAATATCAATTTGAGGGTAGAAGAATACGAGGAAAAGAAGGTTCACTGAAACAAAACTTGCTGTTCAACAAATTTCGAAATATATATTTATTTCACATCCATTGGCTTTCTTAACCTAAGGCAGTAAATTGGACATGGCCATATTTCATAATGCGATAAAATTGTGTTGTGTTGAGACGAGTGAAATGTTGCTCTCTTAGCTGATTGTGCATCATGGTTAACGTTCCATTAGTCAAGCTGCATGGAATCTAGTGAGCTTTTTGAACTATCATGTAGCTTGTGACTCATAAATATTTCTACATGACATTGTACGTTGACTAACCGCTCATGCTCTGTGAGATGGACAAATAATTTCCACGTGGCTCCCCTCTCAGTACATGTGGTAGAGCGTTTAGTTTCATTTGCCCCCTGTAGTCTGCTAGCATGTACAAGGTGCGCACTTTCGTCCAATAAGATTGCGAGTTTGCGCGAAAGCGTCACCCCCTCACTCGCTTGAATCGAAAGACAGTCTCAGCCTGAGAGATTACAGTGTATGGAATAATTTCACCACACAGAATATCAGCCATAAATCGTGAGCTGATTTGATTTTCAACATTGATGGCTTTTGTACCATTACTATGCACATAACATGTCTTAGAATTTCGACAGACTGACTGAATATGTCCAAGTTTACCACACTCGAAAGGCTTCATCATAAGGCAACTGAAATGGTAACCGCAATGCATAATTTTTGCTTTTCTCAACGACTGACTAGATTCGGATTGTGCACCCTCAATCGCAGACGCATCAGAGTTGATCTCATCCTGACATACCGAATAAGCCATACAGCCTCTCACCCACTTAGACCATTTTAAAATTTGTTCTCGTCTAGCCACCCGCTGTCACGATCTGCTCATTCAAATATCACATTCCCGTTTAAACTGACGCCGCTAACTTATGCAGCACGTATATGTTTTCAGTTTACCGCCAGATGTTGTGATCTCACCGAACGAAATGATCTTTCAACAAACGTTACAGTATTTTAGGCAGAATAAATCTGTGTTGTTACAAGTTTACTGGAAACCCTTAGTGCTTCCATTTTACCCACTGTTTGAAAACAAATTTTCTCAAACGTATAGTTCGGTTGATATTTTTCACTTGATGTCATACTTGGAATTACTTTTACTCTTCCTTTGAATCACTTGGACGCAAACATTAAAGTACGATCTGTTTACATTTTAGACGTTTATGCTATGATATTGTACTGCGATTTTCTTTTCTTCGCCATAACTCTTGAATCTTGAGAAAAATTAATTCGCAAATTTTATTTGTCAAGATGTCAGAAGTTGAATGGTTACATTGTCAAGATATAAAATTTAAAAATGTCAAATTTCGCGCTTAATTATTTGAGCATTAGTCAGGTAGGCGACAAGGAAGCGATGTTAAGTGAGCATTGCAGTTTTGTTTTTCGTCAAAAGTAAGGATACAAATGGGCGATCACATGATACCAGCCTCTTTGCACATTTGATAAAATTGTGATTGCGAGTTCGCGAGCAAACTTTGCGGACTGTCATATTCCAACACCATTCCATTCTTTAAAACTAAAATTCTGAACAAAGTTAAAGTACGTTAGGGTGAAGGATGTAATGAATGTAACGACATTGCATACCGAAAAAATGGTGTGTACAACATATACAAAGCATTTGACTCAACTTTTAAATTAGTTTTCCGTTTATGTTGCTGGAGCAAGATTAGAACTAAATCTCAAACATTGCTATTGATCAACTAAGTGAAGTATTTCACAAAATATAAGGCGTTAAGTGTTGGGTTTCACAGAACAACAAAAACATCGAAAGTTTTATAGATGTATTCGAATCTTTATATCAAATGCTACAATCACCAGATGAGCCAATCACAAAAACAGATAAAACATAATAATATCTCAAAAAACCCAAACATATTGTTCACAATAAGGATTACAAAGAGAACCAAGTGGTAAAAAAGCGTGTAAATTCATACATTTCTTAAGCCCATCCAGCCAACCGTGTCAGCCATATAGTTAAACAGTTTGATTGTGCCAGACTTATCTAGAGTGATTCTTATTGGCTTTCCTTTACAATTACATAATTTTTCATGGCACTCGAATTGTAACCTGACATCCCCTATCTAATGAGTGCAAACATAGTCGATAATATTAATCTGTTTAAATGAAAATGTTCCAAAACCTAGAGCGATAAATTGCTTCTTGTGAATAAATCTCGGAGTATACACGATTTGGAATTTATCCATTAATAATGAAACGTTTCATAAGTATTCATTGTGTTAAGTGAAAAACAGTCATTATATTAGTGAGATGTATAGGACCGATTGTAAATTTGTTCACTCACTTATCGTAATTCAACACAGTCACAATTCTGTGAGCGATTGTGAGAACCGTATGACCTGCGAAGCTGGATCGTATGGTAGCCTGGATCAGTTCATCTGTAAGCATATCAACCGCTGCTGTGGCCTCATCAAGGACGAGAATTTTCGTGCGTCGAAGTAACGCTCGAGCCAAACAAAACAACTGACGCTGTCCGACACTGGCAATTTAAATAGTGGGTTTATTGCTCTACGTGACTTTTTCAGAATATTTACAAATCCAGAAGATAATGTTAAATCTACAAATGAACATAATCTGCAAATCAGAAATGTAATGGAAAATGTTTGTGACAGATCGGGGAATCATAATCATGAAAAAATAAAGTTTGTAATGAATCTGTGAGAGTAGTTTATGGGTAACGTTTCGCATCTGACACAGAAGCTTCGTCAGACCAAGGGTGTCAGTACGAACAGGGATCAAGCTTAAATTGCATTCACCTGACCAATCATAAGCTGGTTAAGAACTGCACAGTCCATTGTGGGTTCTGCGCTCGTTAAGAAGGACAGGCGCGTTCAATATCAACTGACGCACCACCACCCCTACGTGCGTATAATCCCTTAATTGTTTTAGTCTTGACATTATTGAATGACATCTGCTGACAGATTAGCGCGATTGCGTAATCGGTGCACCCACTAGGGGTTACGCACGTTAATGTTTATCCGCTGCAGAACCGGACGCCAGATTGTGGAGATATCAGCCCCATCCACCTTATTGACAGCATTCTTACCAGCCTTTGTTATCTCAACCGCCTCAGCGTGAAGTCGTTCCATGTATGGTTTTAAGTTTAATCCCTGTTCGTACTGACACCCTTGGTCTGACGAAGCTTTTGTGTCAGAAGCGAAACGTTACTCATAAACTACTTTCACAGATTCATTACAAACTTTATTTTTTCATGCAAATCAGAAGTTCGCAAAAATAGAATTTTGAAAGAGATCAAACTTAAGCATCCAACAACATATATTTAATCTGGTGCCCTAGCTGGCATCGTTTTAACTAGGCTTGTATTCAGACCAGAGATTTCTAGTATGAGAAGCACATCCATAGCTAAACTCCTTGTATAAACCACATTGCAGTTTCGGGGACATTAAGACTAATACAGCCAGTTCGGCTTGACTGCTTTTTTGGCACGTAGCGGCGTACGTCAAATTGCAGGGGGTTACGTCATATAGATCGAGGTCAGATAGCGATTTAAATCTTAACGACTATTTTGTGTTGATCCTAACTTCTTAGATAATCAACATAACGTTAAGCCCCTGGTCCTGTGTCCAATTTAGGCATCCATCGCATTACACACCAAGAACAATGCGTTCATTACCATTTAATCAACCTCAGTTCTATAAAGGGCAAGAGAATGTCACTAGGTCGAACTTTCTATGCAAATGACAAAGATTATAATACTTCTATATCTTATAAGCGACAAAGCGCGTTAAACGTATGCCTGTCCCGGATGTCACTGATATGCTAGTCGATTTCCTGCCAACCGGTTTTGTCGAAGACCTTGTCCCGGAAGGCTGGTTAAACCGATCTTGACCACTATCATATCGCTACATATCATTGCTGCTGTTTTCATAATGATGGTTATTTAAACCGTTAGCACGTAATTCTTGCAGAATCTTTGTGACTTGATCATAGAAGTCGTTGTATTTTTCAGCAATTCCTGCTTTTCCATTTTGCCATGTGTCAATGAACTGCGTATCATTCGAGAGTTCTTGATGTTCACTCTTTTTTAGTACATTCAGTGTCATCTTCAATATAAGATGTACATATTCCCAACTACTTTATGCGACCACCCGGATATGGTAGTAATCTAGGTTTGACTAATTTTCTTGAAATATGACATCGGTCTTGACTGGGTGTCGAAGTAATGTTCGCCGCTCCACACTATCTATAACCGGTGGTAAATACCCCTTCAATAACTATATGAATACCTCGGTTTGATGTTGCCGCATGCAAACTAAGTTGAATTTTGTATTTTAACATTCTACAAAGGTTCACCATGTGAAACTGATGCATCGTACATGAATTAATCATTAATTTTACTGAAGATATCGTTGTTTCATTATTTCTCTAAAGATAAATTTGCATGAAACCAAATAATGAAAATAAATCCGAAATCAACCGGTTTAAACATTTTGGGTAACGTTCAGTTGTAACGCAAAAGCTACGCCAGGCCAACTCTAATTATCAGAACAAAACGAGCAATTGGGTTGCACTTCAATTGCTTGTGTCGCGAAACAGCCTATTAAAATCCTTCGGCAAGATTAATTAGCCAATTGACCTAACACCTCGGGTCAAGGTCAGTTAACAAATTTGTACATATGTACATGACTAACTTTTTTGACATGTGCATGAAGCTTAATTTGTTTGGGATGGTGTGCGAGTGCGGAGGATGGGAGCAACACATTACTCTGTTTTAAAATACATTCAATAAAACAGAAAACAGACTTCTACTTTCATTGATGTTTGCCAGTGGCAGCATCAAGGGAAATATTGTGCTGATTTGACGCTAATGTGTTCCAGTCCTAGTGATTTCGTCTGCCAATTCGTACTGACTTTCAATATACGGCTTAATACCATGTCGCATTACATACATCTAGATTGGAATCTTCAATTCATGTATGAACTTCTGTAGAAGATTCTCCGATGTACACACCTGAGTAAGCTTTACGCTTGAAACGATAAACACAATTACAAATACTGTTTAAATGTAAAATTTATTTCACATGCACCATCGTTTCGATTAGATTATCTACCTAAAATGGTCAGAAGCATTTCTGCCGCCTTATCAATAAAAACTCTTTTCATCCTGGTGTCTCAAGCAGTTTGAACAGTCTTCGCAAACAATTTTGATTTCCTTATATAAGAAAGTCTAACCAGTAACGCAGGGACAACACTCCAGTTCAAGTAGCACAATGTAAAAGCGGTGATAATCAACCAGTAGAATCGGTGCTAGGTTGTTGATTTTAATTATTAGATATTAACTGTACATAATATATATCTGGTTTACTTAGGGAACGAGGTTTCGAGGTGTTGCCATTACGAACCGCTAGGCCAAATAAACCTAGGTTTAACAACGAATTGATAGCAAACCTGAAATTATCGCCACCTTCGCTGCACTGGTAATCCAACCCGCCAGCCAATTCTTCGACCGTGTTACGCAAATGTGCTTCTTCAAGAGCTTTCCATAATTCATCGTCGCTTCTGGAGTAGGTTGGGTCCAAGTTGAATCTTATCGATTCAGCAAACAAAACAGGGTCCTAAGAACGAACAAATATGTTTATAATAACTCTGAAGCATTAAAATTATTCTCCGGTTTAATTGATTGCAAAAAAATCAAGCATCGAATTTAGAGTACGCAACAATATTTCGAAGTGATAGATTAAGCTGAAATAAAGTGTCGCTTTATTGTATAGTAATGCCAATTTTTTAAAATCTTTTTATGAACAGTGCTCAGAGGAAAATACTTGTTATAATCGTAGCCTTTCCCGCTATGATCTCAGTGACACAAAGCGATAAGTTATTCTTCAAATCCTGTACTCCTGTACACTGAACAAATTTGAGATCTACAGTTGTGGTCGACCAAACGCATCATGCATTTGTCGTTTGAGGATTGGGTACCTTGCTCTGTTGATAAATATGAAGGACCAGCAGACAAGGATTTTTCTGGTGAGACACAAAACATCAAGTCATGGTTCGGTAAATGCTGCGGGATATCTCATATATATAAAACATGCGTAAGAGCATAGAGATAGCTTAGATCAACATCAACCTTGGCCAACATCAATATCAACCAAACATTTTTAAGTAACAACATGTGATATTGATTTTTGTTTATTAGCTGATGTTGAGTAAATATATTTTTATTGTTTTACGCTGAAAATATGAGAATTTTTAATCCAATCCATACATATAACCAATCGAAAAAGAAAAGTAAGTCAAAGTTACGCTTTTTGCCCTTAAATATATGGAGAATTTGAGTCTCACCACAAAATGAATGACATGTTCAGCTTCAGAATGAAATCAGAATTGAAATCTAAATTAACTATGTATTTTTTCCCCATCATATTAGAACATTTCCTACTTTGTATTTCTGATTGACCTAACTTAAGATATTATTACCAAATTCCATTTGCGTAATTTTTAGTAGACCCAATATCGAATAACCTGAAACATTTATTTCAAAATGTTTACTGCTGAGAAATGTCGGCTGCCAATTGTTTTTTCTCCGTCAACTTCCATATTAGGAATTCTATGTAATATCAAAATATTCATTTGCATGCTTTTCCGACATTCACACCCCACGACCGGATTCGTGCTGTTTGCACTCATCAGGTAGGGACAACCGCTCCTTGTTTACCATTCTTCCACTGTTTCAAGCGCATGCAGATCCTGATCTTACTGTACCTACCTGATGAGTGCAAACAGCACGAAACCGGTCGTGGGGTGTGAATGACGGAAAAGCATGCAAATGAATATTTTGTTTCATGGTTATGGGTTTAACCCCAATTAACATGTGTTTGGACACATGCTTTGAACAGGTTGGTCGTACCAGCCTTATCCAACAGTGGCATACAAGCGCTCCTTGTTTACCATTCTTCCACTGTTTCAAGCGCATGCCGATCCTGATCTTACTGTCCCTACCTGATGAGTGCAAACAGCACGAAACCGGTCGTGGGGTGTGAATGACGGAAAAGCATGCAAATGAATATTTTGTTTCATGGGTTTAACCCCATTTAACATGTGTTTGAATACATGCTTTGAACAGTTTGGTCGTACCAGCCTTATCCAACAGTGGCATACAAGCGCTCCTTGTCTATGTAATATCATTTATCAATTCTTGTTTAATTGATTTGAATTTCAAAATGTTTAACGTAATCCTTAGTATCTTAATATCTACGATTATATATTCGTTATTTGAACAATAATACATGAGAAATATTTCCACAAATTGCGCTAAGTGTCAAACGAACGAGATATCTTACACAGATAATTGTGAGGGTTTGGGAATCGAATTAACGGAAATCACTGAATTCGCGGAATGACTCACTTGAGGAATGATGGTTATTTTTTTTCGCAAATCATGTAAACCTATTTTGCTAACATCAGTGCCATCAATGATAATTCTACCTTCAGCTGCTTCAAAGAGCCGGAATAACGCATACGTGAGAGACGACTTTCCGGCACCAGTTTTCCCCACAATTCCAACCTGAAAAAATTGACAGGCAAATTGTAAACTTATCGGGAACACCATTATTAATCGTTCTACAAATTGACATAATCATGTAAACAAAAGATGAAAATAAGAAATAATAAGGAAGCACTGGTCTGCCAATTTAATCTGATTTGTTGTATGTATTTGTTGTCATCAGAATGTGTGAGACGTATAAGTGGCTGATTACTGAAAGTAATTTCCAATGTTTATCCTATCACTTCACTTATTTTGCTCTACCGATTTCGGGTTGTTTGACCCCATCCACCAGAGACAGCAATGATGTAAAACAGTGAGTTTTCAAACAGTGCCGAAGTGGAAATCATTGCTTGGTTTCAAAACCGCGGTTAAAGCTGAAGGTATCACTCAGCTTACCAATTATTCCCTATCGACTATTTACGTCGCTGAACGGTTGAATTTACGTTATTCTCCTTGAATAAAATACAAACATCATCTTTATCAGTAGATTAAAAATAAATAATCAAGTATAAATATTAAGTCAAGCAAATTGATGGAAAATATTGCACATTTCAGTGCTGCCTTAATAACACTACATCAAAATGGTATATTTTTAACTTTTCGCTTTAATTTTAATATTGGCATGCGTGATTAAACTTATGTTGATATGATTTAGAAAAAGAAGTCCATAAAATTAGGACTGTAATTTGTGGTCTCTGAACGGGCTCCGCCTATGATACTCGGCGATGTTATACCAGATTTCCTGACCTTCTTTATGACCATTTATTACATTGATTGAAAGAATAACTCAGCCAGAGGTCCTCATAGACATTTTTGCACAATGCCATGGATCCACATGATAAAACGAAGAAAATTTCAGCCCTTTGAATTTTTAGGTGATTCTTGAACTGCTCGTTAAGCAACCTAATCCCGTTTTTGCTTGTAATCATATCCGTAGTTCAAATATTATTCTGTAATTTTGTCAAACTATATGCTTTTTAGACTATTAAAATTGAATTGAATTAAAAGTAGAGATCACAATTGTGAGTCAGCTTATCGCGTTTGACAGGTAAGAGATACTGAAGAATCAAAATCAACTTAATCAGAACTGATAATTTCAAGTGCGTACCCGTTCGCCTCCCTTGATTTCACAACAGATTTGATTCAATACAAATTCCAACCCCGGACGATATCTTGCACTGTACCGCTCAAATGTAACGCTACCGGCAGACGGCCAATCAACTTGACGCTCACCAGGTACGTCAATAGTCCAAGGTGCCTAAATTATATTTCCGGGTGGAATAAAAAAGAAAAATTTCATAATTTGAATTAATCAAGAACTTTCAATACTCATTTAGAAAATAAATTAGGTTATTTTATATCTTTAATCAACGTTGCTTCAATCCGTATTGCCATTGATGATATTTATAGATTTGATTTATTCATAGATGATATGTGGATAAAAAAGGTATGCTTTCCAAGACCCATAAAAATGAACATCGGGTCGGATGCTCACATTCTTGTTCACCGCCTTGTAAACGCTACAATAAATCTTTTCGAATGTTTTTCGTTCTGTTCAGAAACTCATTATTGCGTCTTTCATAACTCTGGCCGATATAAGAGTTGCTGGAAAATGTCCAGCATTACTTTTGTTAATCGACAAAGTTTTTCCCGGCAAAATAACCCAATCTAAGAAAAAACTTATCGACATGTGCATATTCAATATAGCATTACATAATAAAATAGATTAATCATGCGCTGCCAAGCACATCTCTTTCTAATCTTTGAAAGTGGATGGTTAAGCATAAGGGTTACTATTAGCAGATTTCAAAATTCTACACTTTACAGCTAATACTATTGGTAAAAGCACCCCTAGTCAAGGTCTCTAGATGCATTGAAGTAATTCAGAACGTACTCCACGAAAACATCGAGCGCCAAAGCAACTTCGTTAGGTAAGTTCAAATGAGAACGAGAAGCTATATCCTACTTCAAGTCTGATAATGTAGATAAAACAGCACTTAATTAGTAATACTAACACGTTGTGAGGCTGTCGACTATTTTATGTGCTCATTTTGTTCCAGGACGCGCTTGTGGAATAGGGTTAAGCACATTGCTTGTATGTGAAATCAAAGCAGGGTTCTAAACGCTGAAATATCACTTGAAATTTTCATTTGTTATGATTAAATTAGTCCCAAGTGGCACAAGCGATATTATTTCAAAAATTGGACGACGCAGTCAAATTATTTTCTAATATTAGTGTGCCTGATTATAAATGATAAAACTAATCGATTGTGAAATGAGAAATATGTTAAATTGTTTTTTTAAACGTGATGCCATGATGTTTTATTTTGGATCGGAACAAATTCATGTGATGAATACTAATTTACCTCATTCGGAACTTTAGAGTATTCTTTAATTCTCTCTACGCAAACGAACGAAGCTTCCATCTCGGCGACGGTTCGAATCAAAAACACAAGGGAATTGGATATTCGTAGTGTGTAAGTGATCGCCATTCCCGCGTAGCCAGCGCCGATAGTTTCACGCTTAGCAACCGCAAACAAACAGACAAATATGCAGATTAAATGGCCCAGCATTTCGATAACGACCCCAAGCCAACGGAAACTTATCAGATTCGGATAGCGTGCCATTTGACTTTCATCCACAAGGCGGTCTAATTTATCTGTCATTGGTGTAAAAAATTTCAAGGAATGATTAATATGTACTCAATTGAAGACTGAATAAGAGAAACATAACAAAGTCTCTTCCATTTTGGCCACGTTTAGCCGTTTGTTGATATCGAACATAAATTGCGATCGAATAACTCTCCTTTAATCTTTTAGGATCGAAAGCTTATCTCCTTGGTATTATCATTATCTTTATATACTGCAATGTAACTGTATTATATATAGCATATTAGTGAATTGTTTCTGAAGTCCTTCTTAGGTATACTTCCACCATGGATGTAAAACAATAATGAATGAGTTTCTTATGTTCCATAATGTTTTACTTGTCTGCACAGCCAGATTCGGGAGTAATAATCTCTCGCACAAAGGTATTTTGGCACTCAATATTTCCGCATAGCACATGCTCTACTTACAGCTACCGAATATTATGCCTGCTCCTTCTGCCTTTGTGAATGCGTCCGTTTTGACATTTAAGTCCGATGACCAGAGCTTCCAGCTAACTCTAACGAACGTCTTTTCACTCTGGTACGAAAAATTCTAGAACTCATTTTGCAGAGTTTCTGGAATTTTCTGTCCAGCAGACATGGCACAACGGGCGTAGGCTCTGGTTTCACAGGAAGAAGAAGATGTTCTGTAGGCCAGATTTAAATACCCATTTGCGTTTGTGAATATTTATCCACTTTATATTTAGGATGCGATGGAAATTTCATACATGGAAAGAATTAAGTTTCCTAAGTATCTTATGTAGAGGGACAGCGTTTTCCTGTCATAGAGCAAGGACTTTGATACACACATGCTGTATACTATTATTTGTCACCATAGACAGAATACGATTGCCTACACACTTGGCTCAGTCCAGTAAATAAAAATAATGTTATACGGTCACCTAAATAAAACAGGCAAAAGTATGTTTAACATAATATAAGATCTGTTTGAAATGAAACTATTCGAAACTATTTAATCACATGTTGCAGCACACGTAGATGAGTTGAATACAAGACCGTGAACAAACATCCATATTTGACTGCGAAGGATGTGCAAATAATGAGGATTCATGGTTGTTTTCACGCTCACATAAGATGTTCAATAGATTTGAATGATTACTATGCATACACATTCTGCTTGAAATATCAAAAATTCGAGATGCAGCTTAGGTAAAATTGAGAAAATCTAACTAGGACAAATATTATCTGTTAAGATTATGAAGAAACTCCGCCAAGGACGGTCCCAAGCCCGTCTGAGAAAGGAGGAGGGCTAGGCTTAGGGCTAGCAACCCTATCCCGTAAAAGACACATTGCTACGGAAACGATGACAACAGATCCGAAAATGCTACTTATCAATGGCTACAGGTGTGACGCGAACCTTACAAAAGGTCCCATGACGGATGGAGATGAAAGCTGAAAGGACGTTTCCACCCCGATGGCCGATCTGCTTGCGCCGAAAAGAACGATAAGACTTGGTTGCTTGAACGTTCGAACGCTGTATCAAGCTGGCAAGCTGGCTCAAGCCATACATGAGTTCAACAGGTATGATCTGAGTATACTTGGAATGTCCGAGGTGAGATGGACCGGCTCTGGACAGCGAAAGCTAGATAGCGGTGAGACTATTATTTGGTCAGGAAGGCAAGATAACCTCCATCATGGTGGAGTTACTCTGCTTGCAAGCAGAAAGACCAGCAGTACGATCATGCAATGGAAGTGTGTACACGAGCGACTCCTATATGCCAGACTAAACTCGAGCTTTTGCAAACTCTCGATTGTGGTAGCTTACGCTCCAACAAAAGATGCAGCCCAAGAGGAGAAAGACAGGTTTTACGAAGCCATGCAATCAGTCTTGGGGGTCATCCCAAAGCATGACCTACTGGTAATGGGAGATTTTAACGCTAGAACAGGAACTGTAAATACGGGCAGGGAGCGTACCATGGGAGTACATGGTGTTGGCCAACAGAATGATAATGGGGAGAGGCTACTTGACTTCTGCGAAGAGAACGATCTTGTCGTTGGAGGCACCCTATTCCCCCACAAAAACATCCATAAAATAACCTGGTCTTCTCCGGACGGCAGAACAGAAAGTCAGATTGATCACATGATGATAAATGGTAAATGGAGGCGCTCGTTACAAGATGTGAGGGTTATGCGTGGTGCCGATATTGGTAGCGACCATTTCCTAGTTGTGGGAAAGATTTGTTTGAAACTGAGAAGGGCAAATATCGGAATTCAGCGCAGCCCACGGTTGAATGTGAATAAGCTGAGCGATGACGCCACGAGAAAAGCTTTTAGCAACATCCTGAGAGAGGAAATCAGCGCCCGCCCCAAGGATTCAATGACGATTGATGTTTTCAACCGCACACTAAAGGCCGTCGGAGAAAAAGTCCTCGGGTACAGAGAGAAGGGCAAAGCCTCGTGGATCTCGGTGAAAACCTGGAAACTCATAGAAGAGAGAAGGGATGTAAAGAAACGCATACTGAGCAAGAAACCGTCTAATGAAAGGAATGCCATCACTGAAGAGTATAGAATGAAAGGTAAAGAGGTTAAAAAATCAGCGAGGAAGGACAAAAGACGGTATGTGGGAAACCTGGCACAACAAGCAGATGAGGTGTGCCGAATGAATGATTTGAGGACGTTATATCAGATTAATCGAAAGCTCTGCAATCGCAGTCAGGCAAGCAATCAGAAATTGAGGGCCCATGGTGGAGAAGTAATAACTGCTGCGAAAGAAGAGTTAGCCAGATGGCGAGAACATTTTGAGCTCATTCTAAACCGCCCACCGCCTCAAACTAACGTCGATATACCTGAGGCAGCTACAGACCTCGACGTCAACACAAACCCCATCAGCCTTCAAGAGGTGCAATTTGCTATCCAGAGATTGAAAAATGGGAAGGCACCAGGTGACGATAGAGTGTATGCCGAACTGCTCAAGGCGAAAACCGAAGAGACGCCGCAAGTTTTGCGAGACCTATTCCAGAACATCTGGGATACTGAGCAGATACCGGACGCCTGGCGTTCGGGTAATATAATCAAACTTCCGAAGAAAGGTGACTTGAGCTACTGCACCAATTGGCGAGGTATTACGCTTCTATCAGTCACGAGCAAAGTATTCTGCCGCATCATTCTCCGACGTGTCTCCAATGCAGTTCAATCCATTTTACAACAAGAGCAAGCCGGGTTCAGGAAAGGAAAATCTTGCATTGACCAAATCTTTGTCCTCCGTCAGATCCTGGAGCAGACACATGAATGGAATGCAGAGCTATGTGTGGTCTACATCGACTTCCAGAAGGCCTTCGATAGCGTTCACCGACCAGTGTTATGGAAAATCCTGCGTCATTATGGTATACCATCAAGTATAGTAAATCTAATAAAAGCTTTTTATGAGAAGTTTGAATGCCAAGTCGCTCACAATGGAATGCTCACTGAGAAGTTTGAGGTTCGTACGGGAGTGAGGCAAAGATGTATCCTCTCACCGATACTCTTCTCCCTAACAATAGACTGGATTATGAGACAGGTCACCGATGGCAGGGCAGCAGGCATTCCATGGACACCAGCGGGACCGCTAGAAGACCTGGACTATGCGGATGATGTTGCACTCTTGGCGTGCAAGATCAGTGACATCCAGAGCAAGAGCGATCGACTATCCGAAATTGGCAAGGCGGTGGGTTTAGAAATTAAAGCTGGCAAATCGGAGGTAATGCTGAAGAATGTTCCGGAGCTACCACCAGTGTTCGTGGACGGTCAACCGCTCAGTGAGGTTACAGATACAGTCTACCTTGGGAGCAAACTGACTGTAAATGGTGACTGTGAAGATGAAGACAGGAGAAGGATCGGGAAGGCGAACCGAGCATTCTGCATGCTAAATTCCCTTTGGAAATCCTCCGCTGTCTGCATTAACACGAAGATCAGACTCTTCAAGAGCAACGTTCTGAGTGTGTTGCTGCATGCATCGAAATGCTGGAAGACGACCGTCGCCATTGAGCGCAGAATGAACGTGTTTCAAACGAAGTGCTTGAGAAGGATTCTACGGATTTTTTGGCCACACACCATTTCGAATGAAGAGCTCCTGAGAAAAACTGGTCTGGAGGTGGTATCTACCGTAGTCACAAGACGACGGTGGAGATGGTTCGGTCATGTCTGCAGGATGGATCCCAGTTCGTATACGAAGGTAGCCATTCACTGGCTTCTGCAAGGTAAACAAGAAATGGGACGGCCCAAGGAAACTTGGCGCAGAACATTGGAACGCGAACTACATGCACAAGGATTCACGGTGCAGACCGCAACGGAAGCAGTGGCAGACCGAAACCACTTGCGTGAAGTTGTTTTCGCCTCATGTGCCACCCGGCACGGAGAGGACTGAGTGAGTGAAGATTATGAAGAAAAGGTTGACGCGTTTCTTGAATTTTTCTTACCGACAAATCGAGTCTGACAGTCATACGCACGAATAGAAGTAATCCCGGTTAAGCTTTCTTGGAAATGTGAATAAATCGGGGAACGCTTGATCGATTCGATGCGTTTCAACTGCCGGCCGGTACGGATGTACAAGCGCTGCACAGCGATAAACAACAATCCTATCGGGACGAGCGTGAGAAGAAACCAAGGAATGGATATTGAAATCAAAATAACCGCCGCTAGGACATCCACGAATGTGAAGCAGAAAATTCGTAAGTTGAGAGGTATCGTTTGATCCACGGTATCGATATCCAAGGAAAATCTGCATGCAAGGTAAAGTGTCAATAATAATGGTAGCGAAATTCTATAAAAATGGATGATTAGTTGCACGATACTTTGCGAAATTAGTTGAATAATGCAAAATTTAGGTGAAAAGTGATTTTTAATGTCTATGCTCTATTGCACCCTGAATATGTTTTGCGAATATTCATGAAAGCAGTGCATTAACAGTGCGGTAAAGCTGTTTTAATTTTTCGAACATGCCTTGAACCAAATTTCGGTTGACTATATTCCTGTAGATTGAGCACAGACTGAATACACTCATTACACTCAGATTTCATTTCCGAAGGTATTGGTAGAAGGAACATTTAAAGCAGATTATGGACGAATAAATGGAATCCACTTTCTGTAAAATCTTTAGACCTACCGATTAACAATACGGCCAGTCGGAGTGGTGTCAAAGAAAGACATCGGGGCTTTTAGAATGTTCTTCAATAGTTTGAAATGTAAATTTTTCGATGCGTTCGCGCACCCATAAGACATGCACACCACTTTTCCCATAATAAATATTACTGACAAAGGAAGAAGAAATAAACGTGTAGCAACTTCAAATAAATCGTTGAGAAAAGGTAACTTTCCCACGATTCTTTCATAATGAATAATGATTATATCCGCACATTTTTGCGTAATTTATCGATATATATATATATATCAGGAGCTAAAAAGGAATCATGAAAACCACAATCATTTTATTTGTTTCGAAAACACATCGATTTATGTTCCTTAACTGCAATGACCTTTTGAACATAAAGCTCGTGGCGTGTTAAATGTAGCAAAATGTTGCAGAATTTACTAAGAGACATTCTCACCGATAGACTGGTATAAGTTCCTTTTGAAAGCAAACTTACCAGAAGAATGAACGCCACAAGTGGCGTTTCACGATCACTGGTTCATGGACGCATTCTGTTCGTGGTTTATATGAATGATGTATGGGCGAATATCGGAAGTAATTTGATACTCTTTACCGCTTATATTAAAATTTAGGAAGCATGATAGACGAATAACTAATGTATGATATTACATAGGAATATCGTCAATCTAGGACAAATGAGCGAATCTTTAATCTTACAAAACGTAGAATACTGCGGCTCGGCATATATGTGTATCACTCATATATGCTTGGCTTGCTTTTTCTCCCGTAAAACTTTCTGAGTTCTGATTTATAAACGGCAAATCAAAGGAATGTTTCCCGAGCCATTCTGCATATATGACTGCGTTAAAAACAAATCCATAAAATGGTAATTTGAACTATCCTCTCTACATCTTTCGATTTCGAGCTATTCGAAGCTCTAAAAGCGATACCATCTCACCGACATGCTTCTAACTTGTATAACTCTTATCCATATTTCCTCGCACTTTCTCGCATAAATATGAAGATAAATGATAATACTGTTTGTGTGATTGAGCTGTTTCGATTGTGGCTTAATGTATCATGTTTTGCACTTATTTGATATTTATATTCATCTTTTATTAAGAACCTATATTTCAAAGCGAACTAAAGAAATAATAAAATCAAATCTTCAAATAGTCTTTTCATACCCTGAGCAAATCCAAACACTCCGTAGATCCCGAGAAAGTAATCCCGTTGAAGTGTATTATTCGCATGGGTCTGCGGGTGATATGTGCTGCCTTGTGTCCAAACACTTAGCCAAACATTACCCCCGACGTAGGAGAAGATGAACATTACGTAACACAAAAACGTGATCAATGTGACGATTGAACCATATGCCTTTTGGTATGTTTTCAATACAGAGGCCCGAAGCTGAATGGTGTGAAATAAATAGAATGATTGGTCTATGTGGATATTGAAACTAAGTAATTATTATCAATATTAACTTTTGAATGTCATTATTAGTTAATATTGACAAACACATTTTTGGCGTTAAGCTATGAATTCCTGTCAAATATGTTCCACCACGTGTCACATGTAAGCATTATGGTGTCAGTACAGCAATTCATTTATCGAAAAACACAGTTGGCAAATTTTTGTCAAAATGCATTACACATTTTCATGTAAATTAGGAGGAGTAATATTGATCCAGCAAGCAAATATATCGTCATATGCATGTAATCAAGTTCCAAAGATTCACGTGTAGAATTTATGGTTTAGCATTTTTTCGTGCAGTGTCTGTGAAATGAATGTTTCGTACGGGTTCAAATGCTGTTTTTTTTAAGTTTTACAAGTGATAAATATAAAACTGTATATATTGTTTATTATATGGTGATGCTCGTAACTATTTAAATTACAAAAGTATATTCATAGCCCAATGTATTGTGATGCTCACATGCCCATCTGTTATGCACCATGACCGGTTTCTGGATGTTTGCCATCATCAAGTGGAGACAATAAGATCAGGTTCAGCTAGCCTTGAAACGGTGCTAAAGTGGTAAATAAAGTTATATTATATACCACTTGGTTCCCAAGGTTGTCACAGCCGGGGGTGGTGGTGGGGATAAGCTCCCGCTACCTACAAAATGCTCCCATACGGCGTGCGTCTCAAATAGCCTCTGACAACCGAAGCCCAACTCCTGGCCTGCTCGTGGCGGAACTGCTTCTACTGACAGGAGAAGGGGCGAAGGCAGGTGAATGGTGCCTCAAAACCAGTTCGCTTCGGGTAGATGGAGCTCGTCAGCCTTGGAGGGCAGTCCATCTAGGGGATGGAAACCCTGACTCCAAACCTCCGCTTCCTGCGGATTACACAATCACAATACTCCGCCGAGGACGGTCCCAAGCCCGTCTGCAAAAGGAGGAGGGTTAGACGCGGGGTCAGCAACCCCACTCTGTAAAAACCTCAAACCGCCACTGAAACCAAAGCAACATGTCATACCAAAGTAAGATCTCCATGCTTGAATCGAGAAGAAACCTCATCTGAGGTAAAAATGAAGCAGACTGGTGAAAGCCCACCGGAAGCCAGTCAGCAGATGAATCTTTTGTCGATGAAAGCAACAACTAAGATTGCCACATGGAACGTCCGTACGATGTATGAGACCGGAAAGGCTGCACAGGTCGCGAAAGAAATGCAAAAGTATGGTATACAACTGCTGGGAATATGTGAAAGCAGATGGAATGGATCTGGCATGCTGATCTTGACATCCGGGGAACGGATTATTTACTCAGGTCATGAAGATGAGAACCATAGTCATTCGGAAGGCGTCGCCATTATGTTATCCCAAATAGCTGCAGGCGCTCTCATTGGATGGGAACCCGTTGACTCACGGATAATCACAGCCAGATTCAACTCCAAGGGGAGAAATGTGACGGTAATTCAATGTTATGCACCCACAAACAATGCTAGCCTTGAGTCGAAAGAAGAATTTTACGTGCGTCTGCAGTCTGTCCTAGACAAGACACCCAAGCGAGATATCAAGATTTTGATGGGTGACATGAACGCGAAATTGGGTCCAGACAACACAGGGAGAGAATCTGTGATGAATACGCATGCCCTAGGTGAAATGGATGAAAACGGTGAACTTTTCGCAGATTTTTGCGCGCTCAACGATCTGGTCATCGGAGGCAGCATCTTTCAACACCGAAACATCCACAAGGCCACCTGGACATCACCTGATGGTGTTACCGCCAATCAAATCGATCACCTATCGATTTCACGAAAATGGAGACATAGTCTCCTTGATACACGCGTAATGCGAGGTGCGGATGTTGCTTCAGACCACTATCTTCTAATGGCCAAAATTAAAATCAAGTTGAGAGCTTTCAGCGAAACCGGCAGTCGGCCTAGTGTAAAGTACCACACACAGAAACTAAGGGAAGAGCGTACAAGAGAGATTTTCTCAATCTCACTGAAAAACAGATTCGAATCGCTCAACAACTTAACCCCTGAGCTCCCAATAAATGAACACTGGACCTCTCTGAAAGACTGTTGGCAAGACACTTGTAAGCACGTAATTGGCAGACGGGTAAAGAAAGACAAAGAGTGGATCTCGAGTGAGACTTGGACACTGATCAACTCGAGAAGGCAGCTGAAACAACAGATCCTCCGGTGTAAGGACACCAAGCAGGAAAACCAACTGATCAAACAATACGGCTCCCTAAATAAAGACGTGAAACGAAGTGCCAGAAGTGACAAGAGGCGGTTCTATGAAATGCTGGCAACGGAGGCGGAAAATGCAGCAGAAAAGAGAGACCTTAACACCGTCTACAACATTACCAGAACCTTATCAGGAAGGAAAATACCTTACGGCAAAATAATAAAGGACGGTGAAGGTAACCTTATCAGTCAGGAATCGGTGCAAAGAAAGCGATGGATGGAGCACTTCAAGGAACTCCTAAATCGACCAGCACCTACTTCAGTCACTGACATCCCACCTGCAACAAATTTGCTAGACGTGAACACCGACCCCCCCGGTCGAAATGAAATCCTTTCTGCCTTAAAATCACTAAAGAATGGCAAAGCACCAGGCCCAGATGGGATTCCACCAGAAGCTCTGAAGGCTGATTTGGACACCTCGGCTGATATTTTACTTCCTCTGCTGCAGAAAATCTGGTCAGAAAGACGGGTCCCAAATGATTGGAAGAGAGGTCATTTGGTCAAACTTCCTAAGAAAGGGGATCTGAGGCTATGCAAAAACTGGCGATGTATCATGCTGCTCTCAGTCCCTAGTAAAGTACTTACACGCATCATCCTTATGCGTTTGCGCGACGCTATCGACCAAGTGTTACGGCCAGAGCAATCAGGATTCAGAAAACAAAAGTCTGGCATCGACCAAATTGCGACCCTCCGCATAATAATTGAACAAAGCATTGAATGGCAATCGCCTCTTTGCCTCAACTTCATAGATTTTGAGAAAGCCTTCGACATTGTGGACCGCGAATTCATATGGAAGCTTTTGCCACACTATGGGGTCCCACCGCTGTACATGGACCTCATAAAGCAGCTGTATGAAGGTGCCTCCTGTCAGGTAATTCACAACGGAAGACTGACTGATCAATTTGGAGTTGAGACTGGCGTTCGCCAGGGATGCCTGTTGTCCCCAATGATTTTCTGTTGGTAATAGACTGGATAATGAAACAGACAGTAAAAGGTGAGAGGAATGGTATCGATTGGAAGGAATCCGAGCATTTGGAGGATCTGGAATACGCTGATGATGTCTGCTTGATATCACGTGACCCCCAACATCTTCAGAGAAAGACCGATAGACTAGCACACTTTGCTTCATATGCAGGACTACCCGTGAATACCGAAAAAACAGAAGTCCTCCGTGTGCTAACTGATGAGCACCCATCAATCACCATCAATGGTAAAGCAGTCAAAGACGTCACGCAATTGGTCTACCTCGGCAGCATTGTTTCAATAAGTGGTGGCACGGACGAAGACATAGTCGCCAGAATCGGCAAAGCAAGATACGCGTTCATAGCTTTGAAACCCATTTGTGAGTCGAAGGTTCTATCAAAACGCACGAAACTCCGTATATTCAGAAGCAACGTCAAATCCGTGCTACTCTATGGATCGGAAACCTGGCGAGTGACAGCAAAGTCCTCTGGCCGCTTGCAATCATTCCAAAATAATTGCTCCGTCGAATTATTGGGGTAAAATGGCCAGAAAAGATAAGGAATCAAGACCTGTGGCAGATTGCTGCTGAGGACCCGATCGCCCAGCAGATCAGTAGAAGAAAGTGGAGATGGGTTGGGCACACCTTGCGGAAACCTTATGATGACATCACGCGTCATGCTCTGGTATGGAACCCAATCGGGAAGAGACGGGGCGGACGCCCAAGGCTATCTTGGAAGCGCTCGTGTGAAGAGGAGATCCGCAAGTGTGGACTTAACTGGAACGACATCAAACTGGCTGCTATGGACAGACCAAAGTGGAGACAAGTTGCCGAGGCCCTATGTTCCTCCAGGAACTCAAGGGATTAAGTCAAGTAAGTCATT
>JACCGJ010021138.1:0-23645 GCA_013407085.1 Atriophallophorus winterbourni | reverse complement strand
GTGAAGATTGCCTGATTTAAGTTCATTCTTCAAATTGATTTAGCGATCATTAGTTATGTTTTTAAATATTCATAACTTATATTGCACAATCCCCCTCTATAAGCAGTTGTCTAGATTTTACTTTGTGATAAGGCGTAGCGTGTATATCTCAGCTATATCTTAAATGTAACCACGGAATTTCAAATTCCATTCCATGAGGAAGCATACACAATTAATTCTCATTATTGGTGATTCGACAACGAGTTATATGCAGTCCTATCGCCTCGAAACCAACAATATCTGTGGTGATTACACCAGTAATAAGACTCCTGACCAGCCCATGATTTAATTTCATATATTGCGATCTAACCTCAGTTCATTTGTGCGAGGATTGTGCGAGGTGTATACATCGGACTTTTTCCCTGTTTACCTGCATTCGAATACATTTTTGTAGATTATTTTGTAGAATTTACTTATGATTCTTGTTTAAGTTATAAACAATTAGCTGACGCGGTTTTTCGTCCCTTAATTGGCATTTTGATGGTATTTGTCAGGTCATTTTACGCAAGTTGTTTGGAAACAAACCACGCAAGCTGGTTTCGGACGTGCGACCAACGCCGCAGGAACAAAAGTAATTGTTGTTGCCAGATATTATCCACCCGGAAATATAATCGGACAATTTTCGGAGAATGTACCAATGCCTATTAAACATGACTGAACAATTCTTGGAATAATTACTAAATACTTTTGCAATGAATTTCGTTGTATTATGAGTGATCTTTTTCTATGTAGTGCAAGATGAAATGCAATACAGTTAGGAGAGACTGTTGTGGTTTATCAAACGGATATTTCACAACCAACAGCGTACGCCTTCTGATTATTGTATCCAACAAACCGTAACACAATTCTCAATGTAACACGGCATACAAATCCAGAGCAATCACACACAATAGTCTTGTCGCAAATCAGAACACGTTAGTGGCTTGAATTATAAATTTAAATTGTGTACATATTTACATGTATGCATTATAACAAAACAATGATGAATTATGTACGAAAAATAAAATTAAAATATAAAATGCGGAAAACACCGTAATACTCTCTTCCTAGAGCGTTATAAGAGAGTGAAACGCTCGAAACCAAAAAAACATTAATCCACGTAGTATGCGAGATTAGCAGACCACCTGACTCTACCACCTCATCGACTGTTTCGCATTGGGAAAGGTTGGTCAGAAGATGGGAGGAGTTCACACGGCTGGGTTGATTGGGTTGACTGAAGCACACTGTGAATAATATGAGTAAGTGAGGTTGATAGAAAATTGTCAACATTGAGGGTACCACATCGGGCGTGAACATTCGAGAGTGGCGCTTTGTCGCACACTCGTTCGATAAAAGCTGCCTTTAAACGGTCAATTATAACCATATTTTGAGCACAATTTTGCTCGATGGTGAAGTATTTGGCACAGAGACTAATGCCTTCGGAGAATCCGGTATATGGGTCTTGTAGGTGTTTGCGCGTATGATCGGTTTAATAAAAAACAAAAGCACATGAATGTAAATCACTTGGCAAGTAAAAGTTACGGGTGCATGGGCGATTGGGGTGGAACGTAATTGACGCCGGAGGGATCGCAAGCGATTGACATAGTTATGAACAGTAATGTCTGCTGCAACATCAGCGGATTCGATCAATTCACCAGGGAGGCGGATTGGAGTGCCGTAAACTAATTCTGCGGCGGAACATCCGAGATCTTCTTTGAAAGTAGCACGTAAACCAAGAAGGATCGATTGCAGGTAATCTGCCAAACTTTCCATTTTACCATGTGACAGTATTACGGCTTTCAGATAACTATTGAACCGTTCAAAATAACCGTTAGTGCAAAGATAATAATCTGGTGTTTGAATGTGATTAGCACCTAGAAGAATAGTCAAGCCACGTAAAACGATGTATTGGAACTGAGATCAACGATCCGTAGTAATAGTTGATGGGACAATATAATTGCTGATCCAGTTTTGCAGAACCATTTGCGCTACTGTTTCTGCTGTAATATCGGTAATGGGGATAGCTGTAGGCCAGCGGCTGAAACGGCCGACACAAGTTAACATATATGTGAAACCATTAGAGATAGCTAGATGGCTGACAATGTCAAGATGAACGTGTTGGAAACGTTTACTCGGTGGAGGAAAAGATCCTAGAGCATTGAGAGTATGACACTGGATACAGGCTTTCGTCCAATTATGAATATTCGAATGCATATTTGGCCAAAGAAATCGATCAGTGATAAATTTACGAGTAGCACGAATGCCGTTATGGAAAAGGGAAGGAAATTGATCAAAAATGGACTTCTTAAGTAACTTTGGTACTTAAGGATGGGGGGTGGGAAGTGTGAATAATCACATGATAATGTCAAGCTGAAATTGGGGATGGGGACAGGTTGAATTATGAGGGATGAGGTAGATTGATACTGTTGTGAGTCACGGTCATGTTGCTGAGCCTCTGCTAAATGCTTGAGATCGAAGTTTGATCGACTGTGGTGTGTTGCATGCGAGAAAATGCGTCTGCAACTGTTTTCGATGAAGCAGATAAATGACGTATATCACTCGTCAATTGCAAAATATAGTCAAGGCGACGTATCTCACAGGGTGAATGTCTATCAGCTGTAGCAGATATAGCAACTGTCAAAGGTTTGTGCTCAGTCCAAACAGTGGAATTTGGGCCTTTGTGCAAATGTGTAAAAAATAGCGAACAGCATACTTTGACAACCCAATCAATACTTTGCTGTAGGATAGCACTGACTGCTGCTTGGGATGCATCAGTGACAACTAAAAGTGAAGCATGAGGATTCCTGGACATTGTGGATAACGTAGATACTTCATTCAATGCAGTTTTCAATCGCTGAAACGATTCAAAATCATCAGCAATCATTTTAAATTACCGCTTGATTGCGCGTAGCAAATCGGTTATTAGCTGAAATATATTTTAGCACAATTCGGAATGAATCTTCTGCACGGTTATCTCCACATGAACGCCAAGCGTCAGCTTGTGAAGAAGGCTTGCCCCGGGGCGATTTGGATAGTCTTATCATTCCAAGTTAAACATGTGTTCAAAATCACGCTTTGCTACTTCGACCTTGTTTGGGCCAGACGACGGAGTCCGTCAAACACTAGAGTACCATGGGTCAAAATTTGGTGCTTGACGTCATGTTTAACAGCAGTAGATTGCGAACACGTTTTAAAAACTTCAGAATATTGGGTCAGTAAATCACTGAACGCTGATGTGTTGTCAGGGGTAAGTATTCGAAAGGATCGGATGGGGGAATCACAGAAGTTACCAAATGAAATAATTTTTGTTAAATTGTCAATGAGCTTACTTCCAGCTTTACTGAATGAAAGATCAAAATGCAAAAAGAAGTCTGCGCACAGATTTGGTACTTTGACATCTGCGAGCGTGAAAATTCGTCTAAAGTTACGTCTGAGGCCTAATTCAATAGAAAGTGATCTTTGACCGATAGTAGAAATTTTTGTAAGGTTTACCGCCTGTAACGTCATCGGCTACGGGTTCTTACGCTCCATATTTGATGGTGGGAATGCGCTAATTTCCGCACCTGTGTCGATGAGGAATCGAATTTTTGAGTGCTGCTCGACAGAGCTATCGCGTTTATTGCCTGGTTTCGTGGTTTCATTGGCCTGTTTGCATGACATGTGGATCGTGTGTGTGGTGGATTATTACGAGAATTAGTTCGAAATTGTGCGATTCTTTTTACCTGTAGGGATAATTTATAGAACATCGATTTCAATTCTTCAAAATCTCGTTGCATCGGTGTGCCAGAATCATCGATAGTCGTGTGTTTTGCGTCGTGAAAGATGTCATGAATTTCGTCTGCAATGCGAGCTAGGTGTTGGCGACTGGTGTTCTTGCCCAAATTGGCTAAAACTTTGATGATATCCATCATTAACAACGACTCGTAGATTACTGCTGAAAGGTTTTGTATAGGCACACATTACTAAAATGCTTGTATTTTGGATATAATGTTGTAAGTAGATTCAAGATTTATGGTTGAAAAAGAAATTAACTTTACTATAACCATAGAGTCCAACTATAGGTACAAATGTATATGTGTGTTAATAAAAGCAAAATCAATGGGACGAAGATAGTTCATTAATAGTTGGGGAGCACAATTTGGATTACCACTCATATAATCGTCAAGTTTCGATTTGAATATAGATAAACTGTTTGAGCTTACCAAATCTGCCGGTAGGGAATTCCAAACAATGCAATCACGCAACGAATAAAAATATCTGCGGCAGTTGCGTTTGGAGTGTGGTATTTACAACTTGCAACCATGACCAGGGCTTTTTCTAGAGGTTCGAAGGTGGAATAATATATCCAAGTGGTGGAAAACAGTATTAAGTATATTGTATGCGAGGATGAGTTCACCTCACATTCTCCTCTGTGCAAGTGTCTTCAGCCCCAATCGTCTGAGTCGCTCGGCGAATTGCGTATTTTCGAGTACAATGACAAGTTAGAGGCTCTTTGATATATGCGATCCAGAAGCAAAATATCTTTTTGGAGCCATGGTGTCCAGGCTTGTGTATTATAGTTTAGAACCGGGTGTAAATATGTGTTCATTATGAGATAAAAACACCCAGTGGAAAAACGTCCAAATATCCGCGTAACATACCGAGCAATCGAGATGCGCTTTTGTAAACGGCTTCGCATTGTAGACCATTTTTCAAACTCCCACAAATCCAGACACCCATCTCCTTTTCTTCCAAGGTGTACTCCAGGATTTTGTCGCTGAGCTTGTATGGATAGCGAAAGCCAAGGTCACGACCGATCTGAATGATCTTGGACTTCTGAATATTCAATGGCAGTTTATTTTCAGATGACCAGTTGTACAAAGCATTCAAATCGTTTTGTAGCAAAATACAATCACCAGCATATCTGATTCGCCTCCATATCGTCAGCAAACAAAATTATCTTACTATCATTTGGTATTGTCAAATCGTTCATTCAGATTAGCAACAGTATTGGTCCAAGCACTGATCGTTGTGGAACACCGATAATAGGCCGTCCACACGAACTCTGATATGTCAGTTGCTGAGGTAATCACGTATCAATTCATATAGTCTTCCAACGATACGTATTTCTTTAACTTGTTCAAAAGTAAATTATGATCAACTCTGTCGAAAGCTTTAGCAATGTCCAGGTAGCACGCATGAATACAGCCCCAAGCATATACAACTCTTGTCCAATCGTCTAATCTTTTCAGCAAATTTGCTAGACAAGAGCAATTTCTGCAAATTCCGTGTTGGGCAACCGTCGAAAGTTCGTTCGTTTCCAAATGTTGCACTATTTCCGCGGTTATTATTTGCTCAAAACTTTTGATACCGATTACAGCAATGTGACCGGCCTGTATTTTTTAACTTAAGAACGGCAACCACCTTTGTAAATGGGTGTTATTTGTCTCAGTTTCCAGTCTTTTGACACCACACCAGCTTCGAGCAAATTAATAAACATGCGGGATAGATGTTCAGATGGCCGCGCATGGCAATTTTCTAGCAGCTTGGGAGTTATCTCGTCTGGTCTTTGAAATTTCTTTACGTTTAATTTCGTAGTTGCTGCGCTACCACAATCAGAGTAATCAATACTTCACTCAAGGTCGGTCGGTCAAATCGAATGATTGGTTCCTGATCAGGCTCCGTGGATTTCGGCGCAAAAACTCCGGCATAAAATTCTGCTAACAGGTCAGCGGAATTAAATTACTCATTTACATGCATCTCATGTGGGGAGGGTGATGTAGATGAATGCAAATGAGCAATTTAATTCATGGTCATGTGTTCAAACCCAGTCTACATGAGTGGGGGCTCATGTGATTGAACAGATTGGTCGTACCACCCTTACCCAACAGTGGCATACAAGCGCAACTTGTTTACCATTCTTTCATTGTTTCAAGCGCATGTGGATCCTGATCCTACTGTCCCTACCTGATGAGTGCAAACAGCACGCAAATGGTCGTGGAGGGGGGGTGATGCAGATGCATGCAAATGAGCATTTTTGTTCAAATGTGTTACAGTTTATCCTCGGTATTCGATATAATTGATCAAACCAATATCATAAACTATTTCCTACTGCTTTATTGTGGCATGTGGAGCTTTTAGAGGTAATTGTGGGTTATCGATATTATACCGATTATTAATAATGAAACAATGTTAGATAGATGTCGGTTTGATTTTATTAGAAACTCAAAGACAGTGAATCTACAAAATATCACCATAAAATTGCTATCAAATACATGCATATCTTTTTCCATTTGAAACTCCCGCGCCATTGGGGAAGTTCAGAATTATGTTCAGAATGCCACCAAGCAGAATTTCGGGTTGACTAAGCAAAATCACAATCAAGCAACTATCTGAACAAAATATGGAAACTTCAAAATTTATATACCAAACTATTAACCGCGGGCCCAATCACGCTCATGCGATCATATGAATAGTTTCACATTTGCATTCAGCGAAATGCGTCGAAAAATCGAAATTAAATCGTCTGCTTCCTTTTTACACACACACCATGAAAACAAATAACCCAAACATATATTTCCGGCCGAAATTTTCTCTATCCATATCACAATTGAAATAACTTTAGCTCCTCCATTGAAGCACATGAACGCAAACATGAATGTACGAATTATTTAAATGTTATACGTACATCCTATGGTAACGTTTCGAATGATGAACAACATACGTTGTACGAACCCTATATAGCAGTGGCATACAAGTATAACTTTGTTTACCACTTTACCACTGTTTCAAGGCTCACTGAATCTGATCTTACTGTCTCCGGTAGTGGAGTGTAAGGGATGGTGATGTGAGCAACACATTACTTTGGTCATACGTTTTTCTCATTAAGCCCATCGTCGTGCTTTCTAAAAGTAAGGAAATCTTGTGCATGATCAAAGATAGCTCTCGAGCAGAAGATGCATGTTTAATTGAGTGCGATACGTATTTACGAGGTAGCAGGTCCTATGTAGATGATCTTTAGTAAGTGCTGAATTCTCTATTAGAGATGTCACTGCTTAACTTAGGAATAATTTGAACTAATCTTCAAATTTTAATACTAGAATATCGGCAGACATTCGCGTCAGTTATGGTATAATTGGCTGCCAATTCTGAATCTTGCTTCCAAAAATCTCAGTGAAGAATAAAACGTAAACAATATGGGTAGAAAATCAAAAACACTAAGAAGATTTTGTATATTTCGACGTAAGTTTGGCATTTTGATCCTGGTGTACCAATAATTAGAAAGATAAATTCAACGAACTAGAGTGTGTCAGAATGATCCAAATCATTTTAAACCATAGTATCCCATAATTTTGAATTAAAGCACGTGCCACATTTGTCATTTATCGAAACTGATTTTCGTTAGCGTTGCTAGGCAGTTTATGTGTGTAAACGTCTATAAAACATCTCAATTAAACATGATGTGAAAAATACACAAGGTAGTATATTCCAACATCAACGCTGGTCAATTGAAAAATCACTTTCGTGATATGGGCACTGATATCCGGATTTTCGTCGGTTTTTGTCGCTATGATTATTCAGATTATTCAGATATTGAGGTACTTTTCAAGCCTGGAATTCAAAAGATGTACAGAAATAGTTGGAAAATAGGCTTTATCGCCGAAGAGATGCAAAGCTCCCAATTACTGGTAATGGGGAATTAAAACTTTATCTTTACTAGATCAGGTTCAACACAAATACCAGGATTGATGCTTCCTGTCAACAATTTTGCAGAATTCGAAACACAGTGAACACTTTCATCAAGGAAGATAACCAAAATTACCTTCGCTTTCTATCTTTGAAAATTGAAGATAATCATAAATTGCTATATCGGATTGCCAATGCTCGATCGAGTGTGAAACCATGGGTGTTTCCTGCTCTTACTGAGGATGGATTAACAGTCTCAGCAAAGGAAACAGCTGATGCTCTCGCTCAATTTTATGCTGAAGTATTTAGTCCATTAACGATTAGATCGACTGAAGAATTACCGCCATCAACTGTGGCGCAACAGCCGACTGATATCGAGATAAATTCAGTGATTATACAACAACATTTGTGTCGAATGAACCCTAGGAAATCCACTGGAGCGGACGGAATCACACCAAAAGTACTACAATTCTGGGACCAGGAGCTGTGTGAACCATTAAGTTAATTGTTTAAACATTCTCTAACCGAAGGAGTGGTGCCAACAGAGTGAAAGGCAGTGGTAATTTCATTTACCTACAAGGGTGATAGACGTCCAAATCCTGCAAACTAACGTCTTGTCACCTTACTTCTTGTTATATCCAAAGTTATAGAGCGTATAGTGACGGGAAAAATAGTTTATCACTTGTAATCACAAAATATACTATCAGTAGCGCAGCATGGTTTACTTATTTCTTTTTAATTCTAATGTTTATAGCTCACGTTATAAAAAAATAATGAAATAGCAAATATGTAGTATGTAATAACAAACGGACTAACATATTCATTCAGATGCTTGGTGTGATAGGTACGACCAACAAATATCTATTTTCATTGAGTAATTTTCTTCCTCGTATTGCTACTGTCATGTATTATCGACGAATAATTTTATCCGAGTAGAAAAATGCAGATTCAGAAATATTAAAATTTGTAAATGACAACAAACTGAGCCATTCACGCAGGGTTAGCGCGATTAATGTTTGGACGACTAGATTTTAGCAGTACAAAACATTGGGACAAATAACGACGGTAATTGAAAAATTACTTCTTTAACTATCAGAAAATTATTTTAAACTACATTAATTCACATCCCCCGCACTTACACACCACTTGCCGGTTTCTGGCTGTTTGTCGTCATCAAGTGGAGACAGTAAGATCAGGTTCAGTGAACCTTGAACCATTACACCCCCGTTACTACAGTGACTGGAAGGTTCATGCTCTATACCAATTTGCGGTGTGTCACAATTATGCAGCTTCACTGCATTGCGTTGACTTTCCATATCGTCGTTCGCCACCGCGGTTCGTTTATTTATCAAATATTCTGTGTTTAGTATTTCGCTAGTAATTGACCGCAGCGTGGATGCTGTGTCTGATTATATGCTCAGTCGAGCACGCCGAAAACGTTGTAGTTGCAAGGTCTGCAAATTTCAATTTGTCTATTTTTGGTGTACCTGATGTCAGCTCTAGAATACGCAGGATAAAACATGTGGCGTATACCTCCAGAAGATTCCGTATTAGCAGCATAGCGATATGCGTTCGTTGGAAGCTTGTGGTCCACTAAATATCGAAGAAAAATTACCTGTTATCACACGCTGAACAAGTTTCATTGCGAAATGGTTGCGATCGAGGGTAATGTATATCGAATGTTTATTGAAGATATGCGGAATGATTCACAATTTTCCTCAAAAACTCGTCTGTACGGCTATGACAGCATTTTGAGACGTTCTTGCCTTTACTATTATTACATCTGTCCGTCTAGGCGTGAGTAAACGATGGGGTTTCATGAATTTTTGTGATTCCACTAATCTCTGGTACTCGAAGGCGCTCGCTGTACGTTTATATGCGTGTATCGCCAACCACGTTATTGTTGTAAAGGGAATGTTACGGATTTGTATCTGTGTTATTCAGCCGGATCACGCTTGAAACATCTTTTATACCGATCAGGATGCGTTCAAAATCTGTCTCAGTGTCAAATTGAAGTAATTATCTGTTAGTTTCGTCACCTACATCCATCGCGATTATTGAGTAGTATGCATTTTTCTAATACTCAAACCAGCGTCAATGCAGTGGTGTTTTCCGGCAGGGGTTATTTGTGCTGATTGAGAAGGGATTATTGCATAGACAAAGCAAACTGTTGATGCTCTCGTTTATATTTATGCAAACGTATTTATTCCGTTAAAAAACGCAACGACCAGAAACTTAACGACATCAACCTTGATACAACAGCTGACTAGCATCGAGAATGATTTAGTGATTATATAATGGCATTTGTGCAGAATAAACCTTAAAAATCCCCTGGAGCCGACGGAATTACAACTATCAAATGAAATTTTTTGAACGGCAGCTGTGCACACCATCGTATTAATTTTTTAAAATTTTCTGAACGAATGATTTACGCCAGAGAAGTGGTGTACTGGTGTTATTTCATCTATCTACAAAGGTGGTTGTGGTTCAGATCCTGAAAAGTACCGTCCTGTTACCTTACTTTGTATTCTCCAAAATTCTAGTCTGCGTGGAGACAAAAACGCTCCATCACATGGAATCGCATATATAATACCTGCAGCGCAGCATAGGTTTTATATATCCTGCTAGGGTCTGAAAACATTTCTGACGGTGCTGAACGACTGAAACTATGTAATTGACGGTGGACCTAGCATCCACACTTCTTATCTGAATATGTCCAAGTCTTTGGACTAAGCTGATTAATTTCGACTACTGCCAAAGATGCAACAGATAGACATGAGCAGATAGCTACTTTATGGCCTTTTATGGCGAATCAACGGAGTGCATTGTGAGTCATTGAAGCCACTACTGGTGTATCGCAAGGTATCGTGCTTAGGCTAGTAAGTTTTCTATCGTTTACATCAATTCGAATAACTTTGTCGCGACATACACTCAGCCACTCAGTAAAAGAACAATTTCTGGATTCCCGTCTTAGATATTTTAATTCATTATGCGTTATTAGTTTTGTGTTATTTCTTTTTGTTAACGGATATTTATTATGTTGTGGTAAGTGTGAAGCTATGTGTTTTTGTTACTATAAAATTGTTCAAGCACAAGTTGTGGTCCGGCTGAATCTGAAGTTTAACTGCAGAGTAGAAAGCTACTTTTTGAAGTTTTATTGTTCCTCTTATGTAACTTAAAGAAGCCGTTTCTAATTACCCATGGGAATTACTTGTGTTGTCATTTCAAATAATTTTAAGTTTTGAGAGTCATTTAATCTCTATTGATGGTTAAAGATTAAACAGCTACTCGATGTGTGCTGTGACAGTGAACAAAGGTCTTCAGGGACGCTTTATACGTTCTTTTTCCTAAAACTTAACCCAGAGTAGGTGTAAGTGACGAATCTTTTTGCCTGAAATTCCTTTCTATTTCCTATGTTTTTGCTGTTTTGTTGTTGTTTTGTGTTAGTTTTATGTATACATTTTCGTTATTGTCCACTTATACACCCCCTTTTATTGAATTACGTCATATTGTTTGACGGCCATTAAATTCCACATCTTTATGCACGTGGTTGTCGAATTATGCCCAACCTGTACTAAACCCAGAAGTAGCAATCATAACGAGCAACTGAAAACGAAGTATATTCGAATATTGCCCAATTAATTAATTAATAGCGTATTATAAAATTTATATAAATAAGCAGTCATTGGTGGTCCATAGTATAATTATCACATCCGCCGCAGTTTGCGAATGATCCTGGGATAACTTGTTCATCAAACGCTCGGATCTTCTTAACACTCTTTCTGGTTCAGCATTTCAGAGTTATCTAGGGTAGTGGTTTTATGTCAGAATCGGAACACAACTGATCTGTATCTGTAATTGGATCTGTAACTGTAACTGATCTGTATGTAATTGGATCCACATGACGGCGATGCATTGATCCATCATCATAATTCATTATTTTTGCTATGCTTTCACCGATATTGCCAAGCATGATACCAGAAGTCGGTTTGAATTCATTGTCACGATGAAATGAAACTTCAGCTTATCCTAGACCCAGCAGATTGGATCTCAGTGATCTAGATTTACATAATACAGCTGGAGTTTGTCTGGTAGTTGCATGAGTACAATTCCGATATTGCAATAAGAAATTGTCAACAAATCGATCAAGTTCGTCAAATGTAGTTGGTGAACAAGAAGTAATCGCTCGTCTTAAGGTATCCACAAAATTTTCAGCTAATCCATTTGATTGTGGATGACGAAGTGCAGTGAATAAATGTCAACAACCCAAGGAATGTAACCATTGTGTATCACATGCAGCAGACAAATGACTGCCATTATCACTAACAACAGCAATAGGTATTCCTTTGCGGCTGAATACTTTCATGATCAATAATTTCCAAAAGGTTTGTACAAGCAGGTTGTACATTTGCAGAAACATTTTCAAGGTCATTTCTGCAGCGGAATTTGACGTTCAATAAATACAAAGGTAACCGTATTTAGAAGTTGCTTTCAGATAATCGGTACGTGATCTGTTATTATACAACTTCATGTAAAAATTTTCGTATGGACGACACCGTAGTTTGAATGCAACACCATAAATGAGTTCTGACAATCGCCTTGTAGATGCATCCATACAAATCAGCTTCTTCACAGATGAGATACATGTGTGTAACACATAAAAGCCATTCTTATTTCGCTGGCTTCGAAATCTGCCATCCTCAACTCATTTGAGTCTGGTGGTGACTATCAAGCGTAAATCCACATTAGATTATTTCATACAGAACTCAATCTATGTAGCTCTACTGACTAGAATTGAATGTGAGTGAATCTAATACAAGTTAAGCTCAAATTCTAATTTGACCGCCCATCTCTGTATTCTTTAACATCGTTTGTTAGATATCAACATGTAAACTACCAAATCTTTAATATTTTCGGCATACACCTTACAAGAAAAATGCAGTTTTTCATACAGTTAGCAATGGAAATGAATACAAACAGCAATAAAATAAATGATTCTGATTACTTTCACTTTCTATGAACGCATGAGCTGATTAAGCATCTACTATCTTGACGTTCCTATCTTTCAAAGAAGAGTGAATCTTTCTCAGTAGTTCGCCTGACATTTCTGCAGCTCTGAGTTATGGAAGAGCAGACTAAATTTTTACCCATATATATTTGCTATGAGAAACATCCGATAAATATTTAAATCCTTAGAGAAAAAACATTTGGTAATTTTAAATAAATAAGATTAATATGAATAATGATAAGTATTGATACAAGCGAAGAACTGGAAGCGATCTCGGCATGACTCCAGGAAAAAAAATTTCAGCCTCATGGTGGTAAATTTCTGGAACAGTCTTCCAGAAGAATTTATATCCCGTAGTTCCGTCACGAGTTTGAAGAAGGGTCTGGGTCGCAACTCGACTAAGTTATTTCCTGAATATTTTCTCTAATGCAAAATTAGGAAGATCAACTTTTCTACAGATATGCTCTTAATATAAAACGCTAGGTTTCTGTTTTATAGACGATTCTTCTCGCTGAAGAGAAACTCCTTTTTCTTATATCGGAATCGGTTATAAATTGATGCACTCAAAATACAACCCGGTTAATCGCTTAGCGTTGCGATCGTCTAAGATTTTATACAGACAACAACAAAAATATTGGCAGTGGTTGGTACATTTCTGCAGCGTTCCACTGAAAACAAAGTGTGGACGCTTGGTTGGCTCGTTAGCCACTTACTGTTCTATGCAAACTGAACCGAATACATACACTTACAAGCACATAGCCATTTGTACGAGTATTATGGATGGCACAGTTATAGCTCATAACTAGATGCGTATATCGGAAATTAATTAGAACAAAATCCATTTAGAAAAACCAAAAATTTAGGGGCTCTAAACACAAACCGTAAGTCTAGCTAAATTAATTGACATTACTTTCTGATGTTTATGCTATTTTACCTATATTATTCGCTATATACTAATTTAATTATTAGATGGATTTCTCAATAAATTCTTTATGCACACTATATTAAATATCGCGGGACACGTAGCTTACCATGACGTCCCACTATCTCGATTCGTTGATTATTTAAAAGTGCTTTTCGATGAAGTAATCACCCCAAATTCTTGAGAATATTTCCAGAAGCTTGTTGACGTGAGGTATACTACTCCGGATATATTTGTCCATTAACCGTACCAACATTCTAATTCTGAGCATCTTCAAGCAATCTGGCTTCCCATTATTGTTTGGCATCATGGTATTTCACAGAAAATTTTTTAGAATTTATTATCTCTCACCCGTTCTAATCTCGCATACCGGACTATATCTGCTTTTGTGCGAGATTCTCTGTCTCAACCCCCGATCATTGTTTCAACAATTAAGAGTGTATAATACTTAACTTTGCTGCTTATCTGCAATTAGGTAAGATTAAGCATGTCATCAAACACTTTTGTTAAACTTTTATGAATTACAAGGCTCGCTTGTATGCCACTGTTGCATAAGGCTGGTACGACAAACCTGTTCAAGCACATGTGTCCAAACAGATGTTTAATGGAGTTAAACCCATAAACACGAAACAAAATAGTCATTTGCATGCTTTTCCGTCACACACACACCCCACGACTGGTTTCGTGCTGTTTGCACTCATCAGGTAGGGACAGTATGATCAAGATCGACATGCGCTTGAAACAGTGGAGGAATGGGTAAAACGTTGCCCTAATATGCCGCTGTTGGATAAGGTTGGCATGAAACACCTGTTGCATAACATGTGCCCAAACTCATGTAGATAAATTGTAAACTCATGCTGATGAACAAAAATGCTAATTTACATGCTTTTCCATCACTCACACACCATCATGATCGTACTGTTCTTGCCTGATGAGTATATACAGCACGAAACCGGTCGTGATGTGTCTGCGTAGGAAAAGCATGCAAATGAATATTTTGGTTCATAGTGATGGGTTTAACCCCATTAAACGTGTTTGGACACATGTGATTGAACAGGTTGGTCGTATCAGCCTTATCCAACAGTGGCATACAAGCGCTCCTTGATTACCATTCCTCCACTGTTTCAAACGCATGCGGATTCTGATCTTACTGTCCCTACCTGATGAGTGCAAACAGCATGAAACCGGTCGTGGGGTGTGTGTGACGGAAAAGATTGCAAATGAATATTTTGCTCTATGAATTAAATTTTTACATTCTAAAATTGTATTGTACAAACATTTTGGCAATTATTGATTATGATTAGCACGCTTTAGTTATCTAAGAATATAATTATTTATTTTTTTCCTTCATGTATTAACATCTACAGAAAATTAGACACTGCCAGCAAATATAAGCCTCGACGTGTGTTCAACATATTTCGTGAAGTCGATTTTTCGCGGCTCTCAAAAGTCTTCTTAATTCCCCCCTTCACAAAAACCTCCATTTCTAAGAAAAATATACCCCATAAACACTAGTTCTTATTCTTTTCCAAAGCGCATACTGCATTGTTCACTAACGCGATCGTGCTATTTTCATTTTTCGTTTGAACCCAACTTATTCTCAGCAGGTTTCCGGTTTTTTTAGATCGCAGAATCCGACTTTCTCAATCAAGCATTTTTATTTCATGATGCTTCGGATGTTATTGTGCGTGAATTTGTCCCAAAATGATACCGCGCCTATCCATATGTCAAGAAATCTATCCAAACATATAAGCAATTCTCCTAAATGTCCCACAAGTTGCCACTGGTTCAAATACAAAGTGTAAATCCAACCACGACATACAACAGGAGAGATTTATCGGTAATGATATTCAAACCAGCAGTGGTTATCCATACTTTTCGAATCCGGATGTCACCGAATAACGAAGGTAATGGTCCACGACCCCTTAAACTGACATTTTGACCACCACTGTTATGAACACCGTGCTTAACAATTGGAACCAGTATCGATACAAAGTTCCACGAGATATAAAAATTATGAGTAAACAAGTGAAAACCGACTCCATCGTGTGAAGCTGCCGAATCTGTTGGTACTTAGCAAAGCGTTGCCGGGAATCCTAAACCGGAAAACGGATGTCGATGGACTCTATAGGAGTCGGTTATTCAATATGCCCATTAACACGAGCCCCACCATCTTTGACACGTGCTCAACATATCTGGTCAAATACTCATCATCCTACACTTTTATCCAGATCAAACATCAAATGTTTTTAAACAAACGCACAATACTTGATAAATAAATTACCCGAGCTAATCCAGCTTCGTAAAATATATTCACCAATCGGAAAAGCCGTAACGGAAACCTGGTTAAATCAGCAATTATCTGAGTAGGAAATTTTCATTTAAAAATTTTTTTCATTTTTCATCGTGATCGTTTAAGCCGTGGAGGAGGAGGTGTTGCTATTTACTATGATCAACACCTCACGTTCAGAGAAATCACGGATACATATTTGATACTGGAAGAAAAACCTCGGTGTCCACTTTAATTAACAACAGATTAAAACTTTGTTGGTGGTGTGAGTTACCGACCACCGTCAGCAGACGGAGCATACAACGCTAGTTTACTTGAGAAAACTCAGGTGGTTGTTTCCAGATATCGAAACAAAACACACCGTCCATACTCGATTTTACTCTGACGAGCAAGGAAATTGTCATCGAGGATATCCGCTATTAACCACCACTTGGAAAAAGTGATCATGTGGTCATTGTTTTCGACTATATATCAGAAGCGAAAGAGCTATTTCATAAATTAATAATAAAAGTTGATTGGGTTGCATTATCAATGGCAGTATCAGTATTAGTATTAGTATCAGGGGGCGATAGTCGACCAAGTCGAAACGAGTGCCCAGATTCTTTCGGAGGTTTGCTTGAAAACACTCGTCACTACCAGGATTGATTCGTAAGTAACTCAGGCGTGTGTAACTGTGAATAGAAGATGAAAGAGGTCTCATCACCGAAAGGTGAGAGAGTTAATGCATGTTGCATGTCCAATCGAATGAAAAAACGATGTACAACGGTTTATTTCAACAAATACAAAAAATGAAAAAGAAAAGCTTTTTTGTGTTTCAAAATGATTTTCCGAATATTTTTGTTGTTTTTTATCATAAATATGGAGGGAGTTAGTCTTATGGGTAATGCTCCGGGAAGAGCACCTGCCACCATTCGTCAAGCCCATGTTTGAACGCAATTACTGAAGTTGCCATGATTAGTTCTGCGGGTTGTGTGCTCCACGCGTTTACTATACGGATGCTAAAGAATTGCGTTTTGGATTCGAGCCATGTGTGCTGTTTACTTAGCTTACGAATGTGCCCTCGTGTATAACCAAAGGAAAGAACCGAAAGAAGTCATCAGATTCCAGACAATTTAATCCTTTGACAACCTTAAAGGTCTCCATCAGATCCCCCCTAAGTTGCCTCCTCCTAAGCGAGAAAACTCTTAGTGCTAATAGACGATTTTCATAATTGGTTCTTGCTAAACCCTCGATCATACGAGTGGCCAGCTTCTGTACCTTTTGTAGCTGCACGATATCCTTCTGGCAATACGGCTTCCAAGCCTGGATAGAGTATTCTAAATGTGGCCTTACTATTGCCTTGTAGAAGTCACCGACTGGGCACCGATAAACACCGATGTCCGATAATGCTGTCATCTATTCTTCATAAAATCAAACAAAATATAGCACGCCACTCCAAATTTTTCGAAAAATTAAAAAGTAGATTCAATTCTTGGTGCGGGGTCGAACACGGGAATAAATAAAGGTGAGAAACTGTGTGTGGAGACGCCTCATACTGTAGGCAACATCTGAATCCTGGGGATCTTGCCGTTTGTTGAGAAACAAAGTTACAAAAAACTTGTTCCGGAGGATAAAGAAGAGTATCAAATAAATATGATGGATAACATTATAAGAAACTCGATGTTCCTTTTTCAGATCCTGAACAGAAAGCCATGGTATAGCCAGACGTTTCAGATTTACTTACTACGACTGGAACTACATCCACTGCACTCGAAGCCGCTAACGAACTAGCTCAATTTTACTCTAGAATGTTCTGCCTAAACGAGTGCTTACGTTATGAAATACCTGTATCCAGATCACTAATAAACACAATACACGAAATCGCTGTGAAACCCGAGAATGATCTGGTAAGTATACTCGGGTTAATTACCGAAAAATCCCCGGGTGCTGTGGAAATAACGTATTTCCACCAAAAACAATACGCTCGTGCGCTATTTTCACCACTATCCGATCTTTTCAACCTGTCACTCAGTTCTATTAAGGTTGCTACTGACTGGAAAAGTGGATTGATCACTCCTATATACAAAGGAGGTAACCGATTGGATGTGTCTAACTACAGACACGTTGTTGCTAGTGGTATTGTAAGTTATCAAACGATTTGTAGCTGACGAACTTATCAAACAATTGAAGCAAAATAAGCTTCTTCCCATTGCAAAGCACGGATTCAAAACAAGACACTCCCGCCTCATCAATCTTCTCATAACTCTTGATAACTGGACTCGAGCCGTGGATAATGGATACCCTCTCCATGCTTGTTACTTGGATATGTCTGAAGCTTTTGACCGTGTTAACAACAACATACTGCTACAAAACGTTGAAGCTGCTCGGGGTGGGCGGCAGTTTATTGGCTTAGATACAGGATTACTTGACTTGTAGAGTTATCAGTGTTAGAGTTGATGGTGCACTATCAAGTCCATTAGAATTTATTGGTGGCGTACCTTATGGATGATTCTTAGGGCCAATACTCTCCCTGGTGTATGCGAAAGATATTTCTGAAATATTACGTAGCAAAATCATTTAATTTGCGGATGACATCAAATTTTGGACTAGCGTGCGCACCATAGAAGTCTGTATGTACAGCAGTCTAGATCTGTGTGTTCCTTAGAATTTGTAAGCACTCAAGCTACGGTCACGCCCTTTGATAGTTTGATGAATTGACGCGCTCCACCATGGGGTGGTTTCTTCGGGTTCTCACTGGTTGTAGAGAAGCAAAACTTTCTTTTACTTGTTTAAGGTGCGCTCTTATATTATTCCAGCTGAATTCTACCCTAGGTTTTAATTCGTCTGATTCCCAAATTAGATCCATTGCCTTGGTTTGTAACTGCACGATGTCCATGCGAACAAAGTTGCGGGACATGTTCACTTGGTGACTAGGGTGCACTAAGGTCCAGTGAAAATAAATTAGGGGGAATCGTTATTTCCTACTGGTGCAAGGAATTTGAACCCATAAATATTTTTAATGAGAACATATAACCAAATCCAAAGAGGACGGATTGTGTTTGGACCTAAACATTGTAGGTTCCCTGACAGGCTGGTTCAATGGTATTTATATTGACCTGGTTTTCCTGTGCAGCTACCAGTAGCTGTCCATAATTATCACGTACACTGCAAGCATTTGTGTTTAGTACCCGGGTATTTGTATGCTACAGACCATTTAATCCATTTTAATTTGGGTCGGAGCCACTTCGTTTATATCCGCATTTTGAGCCAGAAGCAGTGGATAACTGGTTGAACTGTGCGTGCGTACGAGCATATACCGGCCTAATGGCAGTTGTACATAAATGTTCCTCAATCCGGGTGCCTGCGGAAAAGCAATTCTTGATTATTTACTGGCATAGTGCCTGAGATCCTGAGAGTCCTTCGCTTGCCAATTTTTTTTCCACGCACTCGTATTCTACTGGCAAGTCATTTAGTACATTTTCGCAAACTATCACAGCCGAAGGTTTATATAGTTTATTTCGGCTAATGTTAATCCCCCATATGGGAGCTTTTTGCTGGTCGATGGCTTATTTCAACGCTTTCTATGAAAGTCTCGTTAATGTTCCGTATCCGGGACAACTTTGGAAAGCGCATCGGTGTAACGTTCAAGGTAGGTACGTGTTCCTTTACAGCTGGTGTAGAAATTTTACCCAAATTAGTCAAGCCTTACTTACAGTTGGGTTCCACAGGCCTACATGACGGACTTTTTCCTGACATTTAATTAGTCCTGCTATGTACAAAACGTCCTGAAACCTTGAACGGTCTATTTTCCGCCGGAATATGCTTTCGCGAATTGACGGCTCTTCCCGATTTAGAATGAGCAGAGTACGAGTTGGCTTCTTTTCCGCAATTCTACTTGGTCCAGCCAGGGCATTTAATTGCCTTACTAAAGCAACGTAGTTAGATTGCTGCGAATTTACTGGAGACTTATTCAGAGCGACAGTTCTCTTTTTACGGTTCTTTATAACTCCCTGTGGATCCTAATTATCCCTGCCGATGGCACTTCGGATAGGACCAGATTTTATTTAAAGGGTAGTTTTGTTTCGAACCACTTCGGCGCATGACAAAGGAGAGTTCGTTTTTTCTGATAACTTTTGTCTACAATATGGCAGAGGTCTTCTTAAATGCTTCACTCACGTTCCGCTTGCATTCTACGCATACCCATTTCAGGAAACTATTTCGCAATAAGTTTCGTAAGGCATGGCAGAAATGCCAAAGCATTTTGAATGGGCCCATCTAGGGCACACATCGCAAGCTTTGCGTTTAATTCCTTTTTCCATATTGGACTAAAATGCAGGAATAAAGTTATTCCGGTATAGTCTGTTTGTTTAAGAAATTGAATATCAATGCATATATTTTTTTAAATCGTACTAAAATAGGTTAATTCTCGTTATGATGTATGTATAATGCGATAAATAGATTACAAATTGGCAGCAAAATCAGTGAAAAGCGATTCGGAAATCGATTGTTAAGCAGAGCGAGTTACACTTGGAGTACAAATTACTTATTCCTTAGTGATTGCCGACGATTTTCAGGAAGGGCTATAATAACATTCACCTCACTAACATCTAAACGAACCACTGTATTCCTGAGGGTCAGTTTTCATCACATCTCAACCTAATTCCTTCAATTAATGTAAGCAATGCAAAAAATTTGGATTTTTGAAACGGTTAGGAAAGAGTAACCACGTAGTTTTATCATGCGATTTAAACTTGTCCTTTGGTAAAACCCCAGTTAAGCCTCCTCGACGCTTTTATTGGATCGAATTCCCATTCTTTTGCAGATAGCACCGCTAATTTTATGGCACAACATTGACTATGTGGATTAAATGTGAGGGTAGATCTAGAGTAACACCTCTCAACTTCAGGAATTAATTGTTTATCTATTACACCTTTGCAAAAATTGTAAACCTCAATGGTGGGTAGCAACATTCTCTCAAAGCTTACGTCACCGCGACGCAAGGTGGATGCGTTACAAACATGCTTCCCCGTTTGAGACTTCAGCCTGTTACAAGGAATCGCGCTATATCGCAATCTAGATAAGGGCTCCAAAATTATTATTTGAAACGAAACTTGCTCAAAAGACTAAACTCCTAAACAATACTTGGAAGACGTTCAGTCTAAAGGATCAAAACTAAGAGGAGTAGGCACATTAATGACAGACGATGACTCTGCAGTCATTGCAAACAAAGAACATCACATGTTTTTCATACATTTTCAAAGCCTGCTAATTTGAGATGTTAACTCGAACCTGTCTACGCCATCGCCTTATTTTGTACTCACTGAAACCCTTCTCTGACGCGAGCTTAATTTTGTGGTTCATATTGTTGAGTTTAATTTCGTCAACCCACCATGCAACAAGTCGGAAGGACTTGGTAGCATCCATTCAAGAATGATACGATTGCTAGCTCCCAGAATAGCTTCGCCTATTATAGAACATTTAGAACGTCTATCAGAGAGAGCACCACTTCTATACACTAGAAGCAGCTGTTGTATAGACTATCCATAAGCGGGGAGCTTCCCGGCGGTCAAGAATTACCGCCTCGGTTAGCATCAGCAGTGCTTTTGTACGGTTATGGAATTCTTGATCCGCAAAAAATATGAGAATATCGAGTCAAACATTGCTACTTAAATACACATCACAGAAAACACATGAGGTAGATCATGTCTGACTAATTTGTTATGCTCTCTAAACGAGGTCACTATGGGGATGGTTTTAATTGTAATTGACAATCAAGGGAACGTCCTAAGTTCAATGACGCGCAAACTAATGGTCAATGTCAAAACAATTTTGATTAAGGACAAAGTTAGCTACACGAGTAAAAATCAAAGCGACAAATTGTGCGCAGAAAATCAAATTAAGTCAAATTAAGCAAAACGGTTCATAAAGCGATGGGGTAATGGCAGTCCAGAAACGTAGTGTGAAAGATGATATTGACGGAACACAAAGAAATAACACTGCCTTCCAGAGCCAGCATGGCTTTCGTTCCACGCTGACTGACTGTCCATTCCACCATTTATTAGAACTGCGCACATGACAATCATTAATGAGATTTTGCTCCGAAGCACACACTTAAAGATTCGAATTGGCATACTCAATGATCACGTTGATTGGTGACAATTCATAGTTAGATGATGCACCACAACAACGTTTTGGGCTGTGCAACGGATCACGTGAATTGGACATATCAGCAGCTCGACCGGGTCCCCAGTCAAATCCAAAATCAAATACAAGTTCCAAGGGATTATCAAAATGTAGATTCAACCGATTTTTCGATCCCGTACTCACATCAGTCTCTGTAAAATCAGCGGTCAAATTATCTTTAATATTTCTACTCTTTTAACAGGGCAAACCAAAACAAACAGGAGGTCCACAGCTTTCTAACAAAGGCTAAATTGAGACAAACTCAACATCTGTGTTTTTCGATAAAACGCATCAATCGATTTTTCTGGTTTGCGACACGAGCTATTCTACTCACCTGCTTCACTCAGTAGTCCGAGAGTGTATGTTCGATTCCCAGAATGCAGCAGTATTTTCTATATAAATTTCGTCATTATTGTGAAGATTCTTCATTTTTCTAAATAGATTTTTCTTACTTCTAGCTCCCTTATCTCAATTTCAATTTCTTCGAAAGCAATCTACCTCTTCAATTTTCTCCGATCTCTCGCTTTGCTTTTCCTTTCCATCTCATTGTGTCGCGCCTCTGATGGTTCAGGAAAACGGTGCCCGAAGAATTACACAGATTGTTAAAAGGAACTGTGAGGAAATGTTAGGAAAAAACGCATCCAGCTCATTAGCGAAATCATTCTGGAGCGATTTGTTAAAAACTTTCATTAAACATTGCACCTGCGATTCTTTGGAAAATGCATTCAAAATTTCGAATCGAAATCCGCAAACACGAATGGGCAATCCGTAGTAACTGAGTAATATTGAGTGCTTTTTAATTGAGTAATTTTGATTGTAATTGACAATAGAGGGAACGTCCCCAGTTGAGTGACGTGCAAAATCCCCGGGTAAATCGGAACCCAACGAGGGTTTGACAACCAATGCGGTAATGCATTGAGGAAATCAAACATAGTATATATATATATATATATATACCTCAATTATGGGGATCAACCGGGTTCAAACCCGCGTCAATGTCAAAACAATATAGAGTACGTACCAAGTTACGTACTCAAGTCAAAATCAAAGCTAGGTTCGAATTTTTGAACGTTCCACGAATTGAGATTACGAAAAATTGTACGCATCAAATTAAAGTAAAAATAAGAAAGGGGTTTAAAAGGCGATAGGGTAAAGACAGGTCAGAAAAGCAATGTGGGAGATGATATTGACGGCACAGAAGGAAACAACAGATAGATTATGATTTAGCGGTGGAAGTCTTCCATTTTGACTTCAGCAAGGCCTTTTATTCAGTCAACGACATGTTCCGGCTAGTCAAACGCTTAGTATTAGGAGTCTCGATAGCCCTACTTGGCATGATCCACAAATTCCTAAGGGACCGTTCATTCATCTTCAAGGTGAATCATATATACTCCGCATATGTGCATATAAAAAGTGGGGCTCCCCATGGCGCATTCTTCGGGCCGGTGCTCATCCTCATCTTAATTCAGAATCTAACTGAACTTCCCCTGTTACATGTATGATGATGACATCAACATTGTCGGTAGGTTAGATAGTTCCGACATGCTAGATAACGTTATAGTTTTTGCGAAATATATATA
>JACCGJ010021137.1:0-17479 GCA_013407085.1 Atriophallophorus winterbourni | reverse complement strand
TACACGTATGCACTGTTTACGGATGCCTTTCGCAAGTTAGAAACACTTCAGGCAAAATTTGAACGATACACTAGTTTGTCTATTGTACCGGACCAAAATGCAGCTTAGCGAATCAAAATCCACGCCAAACATATTTAGAACTCACTTTATTGGAACACATTCGTCACTTCACGTCATCATATAAGTCGATCTACCGGTTGAGATGGGACATCATCTCTGATTGAATGTCTTTTTTGTTTTTCGTTTTCATCTCCACCCTTCAAATAGGGTTGCTGAAGCGAGAAACAAACATTGTTGAACGTGATGGATGGGGTTGTGTGTGTTTAGCTAGTTTCTGTCACTCGATTGGTGTGGTGACAGGATAGCGATCGGCAAGAGGTGAACATTAATTTCACCGTCGATTGAACAACAAGAATGTTATCAACCATGCAATAAAACGTCAACTCAGCTGTGATAGCCATCAAACGAAACGAACTGAGGTCTCGCACAAGGCTTTACCCCATTCCAACTAAACTGACTGCTAGCGCTAAGACACAGTGCTTAAATTTCATTTCATTTACTTCATTTACCAAGCGAGACAGTCAAATGTCACTCTTGAAATCAGTAAACTTGTTACAATTTGAAATTAAGTTGGCCGTGACTCACTCGAACCTATGTATCAATTTTATTCACACATTATCAGTAACACCGAGTATGGCTAGACAAATTGAGGTTGAATAAGTACCCATCTGATCAGATGTCTGAAGTGGTCACTGCTAACAAAGGTAAAACACGCGGCCAGATAAATATACGAATATTCTAAATGGTCATTGTAGTAGGAATAAATGAACAAGCAGGATCGGCGTCAAATTTGGCTTTTGGCTCGTTGATAAAGCCTCACACGACCGCTCTTTACACATTTTCTGTTTAGTCTAGAGAGGCTAAATCGAGTCCGTTATGAATATGCGCCAAATGAATCGGAATTTCATCGCATATGGTAATAACGTAGATTTGACAAATGTGACTAATTGTGTCCCTACTTAAGCAACAAATCATCGTTGAAAATCCTATTCCACTGCAATTGACGTTGCGTCACTGAACTGTAATGTCCTGATTCGCATTTTAGTCAAATCTCATAAGCCACTCAAAAAATTCTACATTTTCAAACCATTTCACACCCCAAGCCGGGCGATCGATACCCGGTGCACGCATCACCCGTTCAAATCCAAGGTCGATGCAATCCACGTGACCGGATCGAGGTGCACACGGCCGCACTTGTCTGCGTGCGCGCATCGCTTGGGCCACCGGCAACCGGGCGATCGATACCCGGTGCACGCATCACCCGTTCAAATCCAAGGTCGATGCAATCCACGTGACCGGATCGAGGTGCACACGGCCGCACTTGTCTGCGTGCGCGCATCGCTTGGGCCACCGGCCAAATGAAGGCGAATTAAGAGGCTTGCTTCCTTTAAGGTAGGATAGCAATGGTGCCGAATAATAATATTAGCAATACCAATGCGAGTAGTAGAACGGGTTTGCTGAAAACCGTAGAGCATGGTAATGATTCGGCTAGCAGAATAGTAGTGAAAAAGATGCGCGTTAAAAATACGATTTTATTAAGGATACCCCCTATAATTTTAACGATTCATCTAGCTTTGAACACCCACACCAATTCCGAAACCTCCATCCACAATAGCAAGCTTACATACATTACATATTTGCATTCATACATTCACGGTCACATTTGAAACCGGACCGTATTGTGTGTGGTAACTTCCTCGAATATTTATAAGCCAATGACTGTTCGTAGCACAGTGCCAATGAGTGAGGTTGACAGTTTTATCGAAGCGGTTTGATTCATATCCACGAGGAATAACGCCAAGTTAATTTGCTCTATTTCGACATTTGCAGCATTGGCTGACTGACATGCTCTTGCCATTGTACGCGGATAATAAGTGCTTCTACGGAACCAAAACAGCTCAAACAAATCCTGAAAGTCTGCAGGCGAGCAAACGAGGGTTGTTATTATTGAAAGGTTACAGACGTGTTGTCTGGCCTCACTAATTTGTTAAGCAACGGGTCGGCTAGAAATGTGTGTCCAGCGAACATCGACCGCAATATTCCCGATAGCGTTTAAGCGATTGTATAAACTTTATGCTAGTTGCAGTAACGTATGTATATACAAGCTGTTCATTGTAATCACTATTCATTAAATGTAATGAATGCAAAACCATGGGACATTATTTCAGATCATACTCAGTATCTTCAACGGAAATTCACAAATAAAATGTCATTCAACACATACATAGATGTCTTGGTATCATAATCATAATCCGAGACTAATGTAAGCAACAACAATATCTTAGCTACCACCAGAATAAGCGACAGAATAAGCAACACCGATTCTAAACAAGCACATGACACGAGATTCACTCAATTGTAATTGAGAGATCATCCCAAACTTATAATACAATATAATATAACAAGACGCAGGCAACTAAACATTATCTAACTCACCTTGATCAATTTGGCAAAACCGTCCGTATCGTGAGCCTGTTTCCGCCTCAATGAGCAAGTCAAGGGCATCCAAATCTATTGCGGGATTACGCGTCAGTTAGTCAAACGATCACTGCACGCCAGTTGACAAGACGTCATGTCAACGTGCGAAATTCACCAATGGGAATGTGGCTAATGTATCGATGACATACATTGGAGGATCCAATAAGAATTGTCGGAAATAATGATCCCAGTCTGTGTGGCTCTCGGACGAGTTTCACTGTTTACTCGTAGATGGGGCGCTGATTCGCTGTGGGCTCAGCACCAGAGTCTGTTAAGATTCTGTGGGATGGAAACCAGACAACGACTCCCCCGTATGTGATGATTTTTGCGAGTATCAAATTTCAAAATGCAATCACTATGGCGCAAGGCGAGCAGTGGAAAGAGAAGCTACCCACTATTCAGCTGTAGGAAACTCGTGTTCTATCAACGTGGTACATGTAAAGTAAAGTGTTGCTCACATCCCATCCCTTACAAACCACTACCGGTTTCAGGCTATTTGCCATCGTCCGGTGGAGACAGTGAGATCAGGTTTGGTGAGCCTTGAAACAGTGGAAAAGCGGTAAACAAAGTTATATTTGTATGCCACTGTTATATAGGGTTCTTACAAAGAACCACGATGTTCAAACACTGAATCATAAAGTGATTCTTGGTCAAGCACTCGAGGCGCTTATAGATAACCAAAGTAAAGTGTTGCTCACATCCCCATCCCTTACACACCACTACCGGTTTCAGGCTGTTTGCCATCGTCAGGTGGAGACAGTAAGATCAGGTTCAGTGAGCCTTGAAACAGTGGAAAAGCGGTAAACAAAGTTAAACTTGTATGCCACTGTTATATAGGGTTCTTACAAAGAACCACGATGTTCAAACACTGAATCACAAAGTGATTATTGGTCAAGCACTCGAGGCGCTTATGGATAACCAAAATCGTTTATATATACATATATTAAATACAAAAGAAATCCGGGGACTAATCTTTTCGACACACCAATGGCAACTTGAATCGATTCGGATAGCTCGGTTTTGACTCGCACGATCATCTCACGGGTTATTAACCATGCTTACATCCATGCAAGAATTTTGCCATCTACACCGTATGTAAGGAGTTTTAAAAAGAGCAGTTTACGATTCACAACATCGAATGCTTTCGAATACCCGTGCAGCGATGCCTCCGTTAGAAAGCGATCCCATCAGGAATTTTAGTCGATGCTGATCATGGTTACCCTAAGATCCTGATTTAACGTCAAATGGAACGGGTAAACAGCCTAGCACCAAAACGGAAAGCTTTTTGGCTTCCAACAGTTTCTATATCTTACGTTATGGAAGCTTCAGTGGGAATAAGCCGAATGTTAAATGACGCTGGTATACAAGTGTCGCAAATGTTAAAATGCTGCGAATTCACGCTGTTGCGGTTGCAATAACAAGGGCTTGTACCAATTCAGTCAAAAACGTGGATGCGGCTGATATCTCCGCAAACTGGCGTCCGGTTCTGCAGCGGATAAACATTAACGTGCACGAACCTTAGTATGCGCAACGATTAGGCAATGGAATTCTTCTATCTGCAGATGTCACTCACAAGTAACACGATTAAAACAATTAAGGTATTATACAGAATATAGTGGTGGTGGTGCATCAGTTGATGTTGATCGCGCATGTCTATCTTAGAGAGTACAGCACCCACCATGGCCTGTGCAGTTTATTATCCAGCGTAGTATTAGCTAGGTGAAGGGAATTTAAACTAGATCTCTGTTCGTACTGACATCATTGGATTGATGAAGCTCATGAGTCACAAGCGAAACGCTTCCAATATGATAGTGCATAAGTCTACTGCTCAAAACACAATACCAAACTGTGAATCTAAAATATGGATACATTTCTGTTGTCTAACGTATCTTCTCATAGCGTTAGACCGTTGGATCAAGGAGTTGAATATAAGTTATGGCATTCAAGCCTGTTACATAGAAATTTCAAAAGCTTTTTACAAAGTCAATCACACTAAGCTTCTTCAAAAATTACCCTCTTCGGAATATGTGACACTCCTAATAGTACGAAGGGCAATCCAAAAAGCCTAAATGTACTAGCGGAATCCCAAAAATGTATTCGTGGTAGGCATCCTTTTATATTATACATAAACGATTTACCACTCCCTCATATAATCAAAATGGACCTGTTAGCAGATGATATCAAAAATTTGGACCATAATCAATTCTGCAGATGATTGTGCGAAAATGCAAATGCATTTAGACAATGTTTCATATTGGGCGGCTATGAATGATCTGACATTCAACATACGGAAATGGAAGATGCTCCAACTTGGCAAGTATTTCTCTTAGACATATCAATTGGGAACTGAAACTCTTTCATGGAACTCGTTGGAAAAATATCATGGAGTATGGATTCGTGAAAACCTGAAGAGAAAGGTTCACTGCCAATATATTAATATATTATATATTAGATATACTCTATATATATATATATATATATATATATATATATATATATATATATATATTGATAGGTTAGCAGATTGATATGTATTTGGATATTTGATATGTATTTGGAAGATTCGCGCTGGTAAAGTAACGATGGATATTGAACGTCTATCTTCGAAGTACGATGAAGTATGCGGTGGTGTCTGGGTTCCTTGTTTGCGGAAAGATATTGCTCTCTTTCTTAAAATCTATCACAGAGTAACAAGTGTGGAATGTCTTTGCAAGGTCGAGAAATGTTAACGTAATCATTTATAATAAAAGATATGTCTCAATTATACAATAGTAGTTTGTTTTCCGTATCGAAGATTCACAGTTCCTGTGGCACCATAAGTTAATTAAGTCTTGACTTGTCAGATCATAGATTTACTACATCAGAGTGCCGGTATTTCGGACGCAAAATTCGTTATCGAGCTAACATCAAAACTATCCAAAATAAAAATCTTCAATTCAGTCCGGTGCACTTTCAAAACAATTGTATTGCTAGTACATATTGGTAGGTAAGATGCTATTTATTCTGCGCGCGAAATTGGAATTACAAGAACTTACGTGATGCGAAATTGAAAACCCAAATAAATAATGATTCAAACAATCTAAGGTTTTTAGTTCTTATCATGTTCTCATTTGTCAACTTTCACTCGAAATTCGGTTTTGTAATGCGCTGCGATACTGAGACTGCTAGCAAGTGTAACAATTGTGCTCCAGTGAATTGCAGAGTTTAAATAATAAGCATTAAAACAGACTAAATTCGATTCCAAAATGAACATAAGATTATATCTAAAGTAAATCAGAAGTTTTATTTTTTAATCACTCTCGAAAATGTGGAATCAGCGAAATTTCATGTATGACATTGTGCGAATCATTAAACAAAGGGGTGCGGGTGTAGCAGCGATGGATCTTCTAATGATTAGTCCATTTTCCGCAATTAAAAGGTTCAAATTATTTCACTGTAAGTTAGATCGAAGTCAAATGCGGTTCCATTGGTCACTGGCGTCCCAAGACGGAGATGTACCACGTTTGTCTCGGACCATTCTGTTTGGAACAAATGTCCTTCATGCAAACGCACAAGAAGTTTTCCTTTAGGGCTGCCTTCAAACACGTCGAGGAATTGTGTTTTATCATAATTCTGTCGGTAGGAATGCGAAAGAATTGAAAGAAAATGCAGAAATTCTTGTCGGATATAATAATATACTAATACCAATATTTGTTATTAGGTTAGCTTCAAAAACGTTCATACATGTAACTTGAATTTAGCTACCAGTCAATAACACTTGAGGTTGGCGTCTACAATATTTATAGAGCGAGTTGAGTTTGTAGTACGTAATTGTCTGTTGTTCGGATCCAATAAACCATATTCAGTCGTTGAGATTTAATCGGTTAATAATCTTTACAATTCGCCATTCTCTTATGGGCCATGAACTAAATACTAGCGATGTATGAAATATACTTCATACTGTAATATAACAAATCTACTTACAGCGCAAGTCATAGCTAAAACATGGGATTCTTTCATCATTCGATTTCCATTCACAAAGGAATATTATTCTACCTTAACAATCGTCTGATCATTTAAACTATTCCCCTCAATGGGGAAAATTAATACACAAAAATTAATTGAAATTTTAAGTTCTTCATTGTTAGATTTGTAATTTCATACACAAATGAACTATCAACATTGGAGTTTTGCAAACATATTTTATACAGTCTCGGGTGCTACGTTGCACCGATGGTGGGGCATAGCTTAGCCAACAAACCTGGCTAAGTGTTAGGTTGCAAATGAAGATTTATCCTCAAATTTACAGAAGTATTTGGCTCAGCACCAAGTCAGAAATTGCATCGAATATCATGCGCAGATTTGCATTACTAATTAATCGCGTGCTTTCGTTCCGCTTTTAGAACGTCATTTACTACTCATTATTAGATTGTGAATTCAAAACAAAATTTAAGTATTTCAAAATTTGAATACTTGCAACTTGTAATGATTTTATAATAGCTAATATCACACCATTCTTTTCTATCTATTATTCATTTTTCCTCACCATGTTGAATTTTCTAGGCTTAAATTCGAGTTTCACCTTTCTGTTTTCTCCAACGCGGATGATGTAATCACAAAATACGTATCCGTTTCGAATGGACGTTGTAATAGGTGGTCTGATGGCCCCAGATCTAGCATTATGTGTTTTGCCGCATTTGCCTATTTAAAATAGAAATGCTTTATCAAATGACATCAACCGGTAGGGAATCTGAATCTACAAACTTAACTTACCACCTCCTTGAAGTTCCAAACCTGTTTCTGTCATGTGAAAAATAAAAGGAATAAATTCTGTCTGAAACAGTAAATAAATCTAGCAAATTTAGTGCATTCTTCAGCGCTACCGGTATTGATCTTGAATCTAGATCAGCCAAAAATAAGCATAAATGTAAAAACATGGTTCTTAAATGGGATACAAATGTGTTTTGATACGCATTATTTTCTCAGATGTAATCACACGTGATTGGTTGCAATAGTGTCAAGATATGGAGCATCACTTGTGAACTTTTAAGAAATTGCGTTGGAAAGTAAATCGCATTTACACCTTAACCCTTTGCGAGACAAACGGAAGTCCTAGATCACAACGTTGCTTTAGCAATACGAAGCTTTGACCAAGCATATTCAATGAGCTATTAATATTACTGTTAGAAATTGATAAATATTCATCATTTATAAATGTAATGGAAAACAATAATTATGGGCAGGCCAAGGTTTCTGTCGAGTGAGTGATGTTAACCTAACGCAATATATATGCTCCTAAAGATATTGTTGACATACAACCAATTAATTTACAAACAGAAATGATAACCTTCAAGTTTACTACAGTATTTTTTCCCAAATATTGATGTGAGTATAATTCCAAGTTATCGAATTTTTTTTAAAATGTGTAAACAGAAATTTTACAATCATGGATTTGTACTCTCAGGCGTTGATGATACCAAGCAACCCTTATCTCTACGAATCACATTGAATTAACGCGGTTATGTGCAACCGTAAAACTTCAGTGCTACGTTAATTTGTATGAAATGTTGCAGATTTATGAAACAAAATCCTAGTTACTTTAAGAAACATTGACATATTTCAAGGCCAATTAGAATGTGAGAATATTCTGGTTAATTCACAATAAATAACCATCAAATCGGCCCAAGTTCAAATATAGTTTAAAATTTCTGTTGAAAGCTTCATAGAATAGCTACTGTAGCAATATATCTTGGCCAGACGTCTAATTAGATCTAAATTTATGACATTTTACATGGGTAATTCTAGAGAAAACAGAGCCGAGCTGAGCAGGAGTTCAGAGAACAGTGGTGCAAGGAATAAGCCGTTCACAAACTTAGTTTATCATTATGCGTTAGAGACCGATTTATAGCTAAAACTGCAATATTGCAGAATCGCTTATCACGAGTTTTCGTTGGCGACAACACCCTCGTAAACGCAAGGCGATGATATCGTCAGGCGCTATTAAACCATATCCAACTTTTCAAGCTCCGTCAAAGAAGCTCCACCCGATGAGGACTTGATTTGAACCGGGTGGCACCAAATCGACTGACAAATCACATCAACTGATATAGACCTGTTGACAACAGAATCGTGGTGACGTGATTTGCCTATATAAGATGCGCGGAATAAACGCGTTGGGCAAATTGACCTTGTCTTGTCTTGTGGGATTTATGTTTACATGATTAGGGTTGGAAAGGTTGACCTCAAAGATGACTAAAGAAATGATCACAAATTGGTGATAGTTGGCCTGATATTGGCTGCCTGCCGCAGGCATAAGACCAGAAATGTCGCGCATAGCGATATTTGTCGCAATCAGAAAAACACTGAAGTGCTAATCAGCAAACTTGCCTTCAAACGTGGGACCCCAGGAGTTTCAGATTAATTCCTGAGCTCAACCTTTCCAACGTTAATAATTGATCGCCCACGAACCCCACAACACAAGAGAATTCCATTTTTTCAAACATTTTTGTTACGCACAAGACAAAGATCAATACGCACTTCCATCTTATATAGGAAAATCAAGTAACCACAACACTGACCTGAATCATGTTTGTCGCGATTCTCATTCGATCTAATTTGTCGGTCGATTTCGTGCCAACTGATTCAATTCAAGACCTCGCCGCGCAGTGCTCGTTTGACCAACCTTACACATTTTTCTAATAATAGTTGTAAATATGTATTAAAAATCTAAGTAAATGATATACGCACTTCGTCATTTAGACAGTATATTAGGCTTCACATATTCTTTGTGTAACAAAAACCACAGTAGCAGAATACGAACGTGTGTATAAATAATATGAAAGATTTACAAGGAAGCATGTGGTGATTCTGTGTTCGAACACCGTGGTTCGTTGTGCTAAGCCTATTAAACAGTGGGGTCAAAGTGTAACTTTTTTTATTTATTTTCTATTGTTAAAAGCCTAATCTACAGTCTCCACCTAATGGGAGCAAACAGCCAAAAACCTGTTGTGGTGTGTTGGTGTGTCACTAAGTGTACTTGCGATAACAAAATTAAAGATTATCTCTAGTCTTCAGTATGTAAGGCATGGCAATGAGTTTCATCAGCGCGAAAAATATCTAATGAGTTGAAACCTGATGTGTACCGCCCAGTGAAACCCAATCCTCTTCTGCTTCTGACTGTCGTAGAAATGCGAAGTCCAAATTTGTTTCCCGGTAGAACGATCAGGTAGGGTCCCGGTATCACACTCCATTTGGAAACACTAACTGACGAGGATGAATTGAGAGGGAAAATTTCCAAAACTTCGTTCAATTTATGTTCCGTATTCTCAAATGGAAAGTAAGAAAGACATTTTGTTTAAAATTCATCATAACACTTATTAATAGCTGCATGTTAATATTCGGTTTTAAAACAACCATTAAATAATCTCCTTTTAGCAAATGTAATTAATTTTCTGATCAATTCTTTATTTGGTTGAATAACTATTTCGAAATTCAAGAATTAATGGCATAAAAAGCTTGTAGCTGTACAACACCATTAACCCTTTAGCGACCAAAAGGACCATACGGTCCTCTTTTGGATAACTGTTCTAATAATTAAACAGTGAACAATATTCGGTTGCTGCGAGGTTTGAACGAGTCCAGACATGTCGAAGCATCGTTCTTATACTGTCTGGCTCTCAGTGTGCGTCATTCCATCAGTATGCAGAAGGTCTTTGCGAGCTATAGACGTACTGTTCTGTTCTCCTTAAAAGTTCATTTTTGTAACTAAAATGGCACATACACCAGGTGAGATTTGACTCTAAATAATTTATTGGTGAAAGATGAGTATTTGAGTTGAAACTTAAAGTCTTTAGAATGACGTTTTTGTTTTTATCAAGATATTTACATTATATTTTGTAAAGAGGACCATACGGTCCTCTTGGTCTTGGGACAAGTAAAAGAGGACTGTATGGTCTAGTTGGTCTTGATGATTCGTTTTCCGAATATTACTATTTATTATCACCAAATTAATTGTCTAACCAGATATTAATATTTCCAATGATATTCATTATTTCAAAACAACATAACAATGGAATTATTTGTATTCCAAACACATTATTTAGAGTCTTTGATTGTTGCATAGCCAAGTAGTATAACATGATCATTTGAATATAAAACCTCAAATAAATTTGGTTCTAGTTGTAAATTTGATTTTTATATTGTACAATCATGTTTTATTTTAAAAAAATATTACACAAAGAAAGGAAATATTTATCACTAATTTGCATGAAATTTTCCCTCAAGTCCAATATGACCGTATGGTCTTCTTTTGTTTAAGCTGTCTCAGGTCCAAGTGGACCGTACGGTCCTCTTATAAATTTTCCTTCGGAATTAAACTTTTAAGTATTTATATGTATAATTATGCCCTATAGTTATAATTTCAGTGTAAAAAATTTACAATAATATTTTTTTTCAATCAGCAAAAAAGTTGGTCGCTAAAGGGTTAATATTCGTATAAAGACTATATATTTATAATTAGAGCACTAGGAAGATCGACTGTTTCGTTGTTAGGAAAAATGTCATGTATTGCCTCGGTTTAACGGAAAACTATTCGTTAGGATAAATGTCGTTTGAAGTTGCTCAATTGAGTTATATAAACGAGTTGTAGGGTGGAATTACTAAGCATAATTATATCCAGTTTGTTTAAGAAAATCGTTCCACGAGATTACTGTACAACGTCTGCCGGTAAGGAGTTCAATAAGAAAGAAACGCGCACCGAATGGAAGAACCGACCACAATTTCGGTAAGAATGTGTAATTTCAAACGTCAATGTGTGCGTGCGTGTGGTATGGCTTGAGCAAAGATAACATAATTGCCTCAGAGGATGAATCTTTCTGTTTAGTATTTTATATTTAATGATGAAATCCAATCGAATCCGTCAGCGAGCAAGCGCATAAAAATTAAGATCAACCAATGCCTCCTTATAAGGGAAGACGCGGAGACAGCCCACCATTTAAGTTGATCTGTGTTGAATTCGCTCGAGCAACATCATTTTCTGTTTATTATCTGGATTAACTTCAAAATTCTCATTTATAGGAAAAGCTTTTGATGTTGCTCGCTCACCGATTAAAGTTTATTTCCTGTAAGCTTAACGGGCATTCATTGCAACCAACAAGGTTTTCAACGAAATTATTTTTGTTTAATGCCTGATTATTAACTCTAAAATAACTCCGTCACGTGAACTTGAAGCCAACCAAATGGAGTTGTTTTGTTTATATTGATAAGTATCATATCACAAGGCAATTGCGGATAAATAGGTTAGCTTCATGTACTATAGTAACAAAATTAACTAATTGTATGTGCGCGAGCGTAAGAGCCTAGTTTGAATTTAAAAAAAAATACGCAAATTTAACTCACGAAAATAAATGGACAATAAATTGCTGCTGTTGTGGTCATGAAGATTTAATATGCTTAACTCTATACGCCTACGTAGAATAGTATACGGTAGTGTTGTATGCCGTAAGAACTTTCTACGCTCGATCTTAAACAGTGAATCCTCATATTACATATGTTGTTACACATCCGGGCTAATTTGTTAATTCCCGCTCCGTTCAAGTTTAAGGGTTCGAATCGTTAATTATGGTGACAGTTTGTGTAAGAGTAACTCCCTGAATTGGATTTGTTGGTTAAACCTCATCTTCTTAAGTTACGCAACACTTAGCCCAGCATTCAATGCCATCATAATCAATCAGCAAATTATACCTATTAATTTTTATAATATAATTTTGCAGTTTTATGCCGGATCCGGCAAATGATTACAGGTTAAATATTTATCCATGTTGGTGCTCGAAGATTAATATTAACATCAGCAGTCTTCAAAGTGGCTAAGTCTCGGTTGTTTATTGATCTTCTTTTTATATTCATATAGAATTTATGGTTCTCTTGTGATGAAATCAGAGTTGATTGTATCACTGCAATTCGTAATGTCATATCGCAGTTAGCTTGGATTTTTGCCTAGCAGGACACAACACATTTTTTCAAATTGAAAGCATTTTGTAAAGCGTTATCTACAAGCTGAATGAATAGCAAATACTGTTATCGGCCAATGGATATAAGTCACGTCGGTGGCGTCAAAATGCTGCTTATTGCTCAATTATTGTCTATTTCTGTGATCGCTGCGGTAGAGATTGCTCCTCTCGAATATGAATGCATAGTAATTTAAAACATTACAGAGCTAAAAATTATCATGCATTTGTGATATACATTTATTTTTGACATCGAACAAAGGAGGCCACTAACAATATCGGTCAAATAGAATCTAAATTATTGTAAACTGTTTGTCTTTACGTGTTTCTAGATTTCGTACAGAAAGTTTGTTCAAATATCTCTCTAATCACTTCTTCACAAAGAATACTAGAATTTCACCAAGTTTCCTTTTCGGTTAAATTTATTTTCATAAATTGTTTATAATCTTGTTAACGACCATTGAATTTCGATCGGGGATTTGGGCAGCATTAGTGCTTATTTAAAGAAAATACGTCAGTTATAAACTGAACATAAAAACGTTTCACTAAAAAGTTTGCTTTAAAACAGAATGAGCATACTTTTTTTAAAACGAGGTGCATGGTATATGCTAATTGCATACTTACTTGAATGGAATCAATAACGACGTTCGCAATTTTGCCTTCTGTGGCAACATATCTCAAAGTACAATCCAAGTAAGTGTCTGACATTTCGTTGTATGTGGGCGAAATAAGCAGCTTAGATCCATTAATCACTCTCTTGCCGCATTGATCTGCAAGCCAACAAGTTCAGGTAGAAAACGTTTCATGGATAATTAGCAATTTTTAATTTATAAAATCAAAAGTTCTTACCTCCGAGCTCGTTTCTTGGTATTGGAACTGTAGAAAGAACGAATTAATATATAAAATAAGTAAATAAAACATTGTTGTGATAATTAGTAATCTGAACAACTCACCCGCTTTGTACCAAACCAAGAAATTCGCAGTAAAACTCTCGTGTGGGTTACGCTGCTGACCGATACACAGAATATTTGTACTTGTCGTATATCCAAGTTGTTTATAAAAATCATATACATCTCGATGGACAACTAACCCGCGACTTGAGATTTCTTTAGTATATATAACGTATGGACTTGGAAATGCACGCTGAAAGGGAATGTCTTCACTTTAATATTACTTTAAATTAATAAACAATAATTACATTAATTCCATGAGTGCTCATATATTATAAGCATACGATTTCCGTTTGATTTCACATAAAATTTGAAGCCACGTTTAGTCTTATTTATTAGGAGTTATATTAGCAAACACATGAAAGAGAATTCTACGATGACACAACAAATCATAGGTTCTGATTTATTTGTCTTCATTATGTTATGTATAGGTATCACCAAAATAGAGAGCTAGAAGAAATACTGCATGCAGTATTGCAAAATGATTACCCTTTATAATCACAATATCCTTACCAGCGAAGCCCGATTTTAATTCAATTATTTACATCTTGAGAAACTAATCGCTTTATTCCTTTTATTCCAAATAAATTGATACGTTTTAAAGACAGTCTGAGCAATTTAATTTACTTTTTTGCTGATTATCCAAATCGAAAATTTGACTTAAATGATACTGTAATTATTTCTTCTAATACGTTTCTAGAAATTGTGAATTCGTATCTAATAATAGTCATTGTATATGCCAAACAGTTTTGCTCTTCTTGGCTCAAAAATAATATAGAAATTCACGCGAATCTTGTGCTTGGCATAAATAACGAGCTGAATCGGTTAGACGCGCTCCAATTAAGGAATCTGAGGACAATAAACGGTACAACAATCCATCATGTGAAAAGGTTTTTCACAAGTAGTGTCACGCGGGCTGCACGCCGTTGTGCTCCATTACCGCCAAAATTGGACAAGGTATTTCTATTCCGTCTGTGGCTGTCCAACTAGGAAAAGTTTACCGTTCGTTCACACACACTCGAGTAACGAAATATCGTGAAACAAAGTGATAATTTATGTTCTTTGTAGACCAGTCTAGGACTATAAATCCAAAAGCTTAGACCTCTAATTATATATTTGAGAATTTGAGTATTTGATTCCTTTATTAGTATTGTTATATCTATGCCAATATTATTAATTCTCAGATGCACACCTCGTGGGAGCAGTTGAATATAAATACGATATGATATATACGATGGGGTATTAATTTGATCACATTTTCAGAATCGCATGAATCGGAAACTGTTTCCGTAATTATTTTGGATTTTTGTATATTATTATTTATATCATGTTATATTATATATATTATTACTATGTTACAGTTAATTGCTTGTTATACCGTGAATCTCGAATGTTATATTTTCTGGAACCGACTGAATTTCTAACATCATGTTTTCAATCTGCATGCATTTATTTATTTTTAAAGAAGCACGATAAAATAATATGTTGCAACTTACAGTCAAGTCATCAATTTTCACTTGTACAACCATATTCGTGGGTACGGTAATTTCAAAATCACATTCAACATTGTTCCCGAGTTGCCGTATGTAATCTCTCGCTAAAAATTCACCGTTTAGACCAGAAAACTTTACACCAATTACATCTGAAATAGAACGTGATATATGAAGTTCAGGGGTTGAATTGTGTTAGACAAATGTTCCTTATTCGATAAAGCTTGGGAACAAAAAGTCATCTCGTTTACTTCCAAATTCCAAAGAATTATAAAACCCACAAATTGAAATTTGAATTTCATATTTAATTTCATCCAAATTATTAACATATTGTTTTACTAACAATTAGCGAAACCGCGTCTCTTTTTCCTGGTTTGGTTATACTTGACTTACTCCCAAAATGCAAAGATTTTGAATTAGAAGCATTTTCAGGAAGAACTCTAGTTTAACACAAATCAATATTTTGCATAACTTTTTGGCCATTCACAAATGCTGAAAACAAAGTTTACGCAGCTTTTAAAACAGAGTTACGCTAGTTTAATGCATCGACGTAATTATTTTGCTTGGACTAAATTTTCACTGCGCTTCACGCTAAAGTCTCGGTGAGCGACGAACACTTTAATCGTCTCGATATACCAACGGTGTTTTGAGAAGTTATTAAAGAACATTGGGACAGTATCGATCAGGAAACATCAGACACACGATTTGTCGTTTAGCAAACGAAATCTGCCAGGCCCATCACGCTGTAATTTGTAAGACAATGTGAAACTAATTTGACAACAATTTACTTCAAATGCACGTAAAATGCTGGTGATCTACCTAGTTCCGTATTGTACGCAAATAAAAAGAGCCGAGTTGACTTACTTTTCAGGGAAAACACGATACTCAAAAGGCAAACGGTCAAGTGTTTCAAGCTCATTATGCTTTTCGGTCTGATTTATTTAAAATGCCCGTACCATGCAAACATCTCTGAATATATACCAAGTTTAAAGTATATATTTTAAAGTACATATCAGAACCTAATAAACAATAATTCAATCGTAATTTCAAAAGTTCATTTAATCGGTGCCTGGATGTGATGAAATTGCTTCCATATGCAGAATTATGAACAGGTTTTGCTTCAAATAGTATAGATAAATGAATGCGGGAAGAATTATGAAGGATATAATCTTTTAAGGGAAGTAAATCTTATACACTGAAATCGAAATAAGGAACGCCTATTTTCTGAATTATACACATAAGCAATCAAAGTGTGATTCAGCATATTTGGTTTTTGAACCGAGTCTTTTTAGATAGCAAAAATGAACATCTATTTAGAGAAAGCGACATAAAACATCACTAGCTTGCCATTGCGAAATCCAAACGTGTTAAACCTTTGAGAATTATACGTAGATTGATTTACCTGTACACGCCTAGGGGTACTTTGATCTAGACGGCAAGAGAATTCAGACGATTGCATATTTTCATATCATCAGGCAAAAGTATGAAACTTCGATCGATAATCACCATTGTGTCCTTCATACAAGCCATGAGATGACAAGTGTTCTGCACAGAGATTTGAGGAATTTCACAGATGACATCAATTCTTCGGATCAGGGTATCAACACGGCGGAGCTGGACGTTCTTATCTGTGACATTGTTCCTAATTCAAAGCAATAATACTATTCCATGTGCTTGAAGGTTTCCAGCATAAGACCATGAATGACTCGATGTAAACCTATGGAAACGTCAATGGCAAGTATGCCTTGCGTTGCCTTCATTGAGCGCCACATATTGCTGATTCTACCTAATGCCGAAGAAAATCAAATTGAGTAGATCCACCGTGGGCTCATATGGAAAACTTTGAGTAATTCTAAAAATGTGTAAAAAATATTTTCATAAAAGAAGCATAATCAATTGTAAAATGCCCGACTAATTGGCAACTAACTTGTTGCATATAGGCATGTAGATGTCGAACGAAAATTATACAAGCGTGGTAAAGTCATTTTTATTGCTTCAAAATGATGCAAATTGCCGAATAAATATTTCAAGGTCTGAATCACCAAATCTGTTTTTTTATATTAAAATTATTCCATTTTTTTCAAAGTTATTCAAAGTTTTAATGGTCCAAAAAGTAAATACTTTACAGTAACCACAGATGAAAAATATAGGGAATTCATGAAAACAACACAAATGTTTTATACACAAGGAAAGTCAGCACGTGTATTCAGGTGCAAGGTTGGGTTTAGTCAACATATACTTGTCAAGTTCAGCGTCGAACATGTTCAGGCTTGTTGCGCAAATGATATGTGGGGGCTGGGAGTTCCATAGAAAACAGACTCTGACAGCAAAGAAAAACCTTCGACAATTTGATCTGAAGTGTGGAATAATTAACTTGTGTCCATGCGATCTGCTACCACGTGCTTCTTGCCGATGAAACAGGTGTTCGAGTGGGTGATCCACGGTATGCAGAATATTGAAAAGCAGGATCAAGTCACCCCTGAGACGACGGTATATATATATATATATATATATATAA
>JACCGJ010021130.1:0-14682 GCA_013407085.1 Atriophallophorus winterbourni | reverse complement strand
TACCGTACAGCGCATTATTCGCAGAACCTGGCAGAAGCTTAAAGAAACGATCGGGTGGTCAGTCAATGACATAACGCGTTATGGTGAAGAAACTTACCGTAGCGCTAGGCTCAGTTGGGCGTATTCGTTTGCCTGGGTGGGGTCCAAAAGCTCCACCTAATAGTTGACTGGAAACCTTAAGCGATATGGCTACAAACCGAAGTCAGTGGCGCCAGTGTATTTTATTATGTGTCATAATTTTTTATTCGGTATTATTTTATATAAAAATACAAAAAACCACAAAATCGCATGCAGTGAAACTACAAAAACAAGCTGCTTTTTGCGCATTTGCTTTGCGTATTCCACTTGCCTGCTTTTTTGTCACGCGCTTGCTTGTCTTCTTTTCTTGCTTCATATTGCTTGGCACTTTGTCTGGCTCCAGACTTGTGCTTCATGATGATGTTGATGATGATCACCGCTTATGAGACCTGTATCTTGGGTCACAAGTTTTCCAAGGGTGCGATTATACCTGACCCAGAACGCATGGAACCTATTCGTAAGCTGCCAACACCACCTAACGCTAAAGAATTGCAACGTGTGTTTGGAATGTTTGCTTACAACTCTCGCAAAAAGAATGAGTTTCAGGGCTCGCTAGTTTAGCACCCGCGAAGCACGTCCCAGCCGGCGTAGCATGTTGTTATATTTTACCGGAGAAGAAACCACTAAATACCTAACGGAAACAGTGAACACTGGCATGTGTCTTTATATCAATATTACTACCAAAGAAATCATTACGGGTAGCATAGTCATACATGATGGTAACAGCTAGCTTACAAAACGTTATGAAGACAGTGATTGACGGATAATTGCAGACGCCGGATATGCTTTTTACATGAGAACCAAGATTCGCGGCCATCCAGTGAAACAACCCAAACAGTCACACTATAAACTCGATCCTTATGGTGTGGTATGGTATCAAAGCACAAGTATGATCCAGACAAAGTGCTGCACAGTCAAAGAATGCACGTGGGCAATATTACTGTCAGGTTGCCCGTATAAGAAAAAGAGAATAAAGATGGTAGTGAGACTCCAAAGTGTTTCAGCATGCAGCTCACTACCCGTGGCCAATGAATTTAGCACGGTGTTAGCCGCACAGCACAGAAGTACTGTACGATTGCACATCCGTGCATCCTTAAATATGAGTGACATTCCTTTTAAACACCAGAGGTAACTTAGGTCGTCTAAAACTGCGTTTCTGAACCACAAATACCGAATTATAGATACAATACCGAATACGTGAAACGATATGATGTTTTAAGCGCCTGATTGTTAAGTAATAAAGTGTTGTTCGATAAAGCGATATTCTGCAGCAGATCACTGCACTTTGAAGGTGCAAAATATATCCTGTAAGCTGCTTTTGTGTGCGGGAGGAAAAGAAAAAATATAGCATCAATATAATCCGAATCAGGAAGCTCACCATTTGACATAATGTAAACTTTTCTGCATAATTCTATAATAGCATCAATTACAAAAAATAGAAAAAGGAAAATCAAACATCCTTAAAGGACACAACTTGTTGGTAATCTTGGCGAAACCAAGTTGTAAACCGTATCACTCCAAGATGTGCGAACATTAAGTGCACTCAGTATGCTAGCAGTGTTGTCAAACGCATTTGCGAAGCGATGTATTACATAAAACATTTTGATCTGCTAAAATGGCCGTTTAACGTCAAAAAAGGACATCTATTGTCAGCTGACTAAGAATTGTCAAACTCTTCATAGATCTGTGGCAGGAAACCACTCCAAACTTTCTATCCGTGTAATGCTGACCATTACAATGATGGTAGTGATGTTCCAATGTGACTTCAGCCAAGACGAAAGCCAGCTTGCTGCATTTGAACCTGTGATTCCGTATGAGAAGTTAATCCTTGCAGGCACGTTGATGCCAACAATCTCACGATGATGGCATTGATACTTATCCCTCTTTGATTACAGCGGGAAATTCGTGAACTAGTATTGAATAACGGTATGATAACCGATTTTCCCGGATGAATACAGACAACCACATCTCACGAAGGTCACCGGATGTACTTATCAGGATACGGCCACCATCATTGAACAGAACAGATGATATCGTATCAGGGCGTGCAGCCACGAATCGTTTTATAGCTTCGAAACATGCGTTAGTTTCTTAATCGCTAGATGGTCTACCATAAATGACCAAGATAAGACTGTGTCAAATGAGAAAACAAAAACGTTGCAGGGGTCAGCTAAATTGTAATTGCGAATGGTCAGTCCGACGTGAAAGACAGTGATGAAAGTACCGTCTGATTCAAAGATATTCTAAATTAATCCTTTGATTTTAAGACAAGTTCATTAAAGCCGTTCGAAAAGTTAATCTAGACTGTCTTTAAGGGGCGCACTACCTTATAGCCTATGCTGGAAAAAGAAGAGAAATCTTTTTGTTAGGACGGTAAGAGGTTAGATAAGAATGGTGAATAAGAAAACGTTCTTAATTTTTGTTGACTTCTAACTTTGGTGCACGGATATGAAATTACGCAGGATTACATTTCTATGCAGGTAATAGTGCGTTAAATTGATTTGCCAAGGGCACTGAGCTGCATGCAGAAACACGCTTGAGTTTCAAAGTCATTTTCTCCTATATTTCCCTAGGCCTGGGCAACTTGACAGTATCTTAGCCCACACTCAGTTTGGAACCAGGGTTGTGATTTCATACATAATGTTTGTTAAAAATACTGAAGAGTGCTACTACAAGTGGTCTACAAATTCATGAATAGCGATTTGAGGGGCATTCAGAATACAACTTACCAAGTTGCAGTTCAGGCCATTCTTCAAATTTGCGAAGTAACTACAGGCTTTTTTGTTTAATTGGAATACTGTTATAGAAATATGACATCTATAGTATAAAGTGTTTCCTGGAGACTAGCCGACACTGATAGTTAGTAAGTTCAAGTGAATGATCGTTGCTGTCTAGTTTAAAGCTTAGGGTGAAGAAGTCATTTATTCGGACGACACAACCTCTTCATTAAGTCTCAACCTAGTCACCTATTAAACGCTGCACGGATGTGCAATCGTGCCTGTACGGATGTGCAATCGTGCAGCATTCATGTGCTGTGCGGCTAACATCGTGCTAAATTGAATGGCCAACGGTAGCGAGCTGCATGCCTAAGCACGCTGGAGTCTCACTACCATTTCTATTTTTATTTCCCCCTGATGTCTGTCTAGGCCTGAGCAACCTGACAGTATCTTAGCCCATGTGCAGTCTCTGACTGTGCGGCACTTTGCCTGCATCAGGCTTGTGCTTTCATACATATACATACACCTATTAAACGACGACACCTGAAGGAAAACGATCTAGACAAGTCACGCGTGCACAGTAAGGTTTCCCTTGCTGATTCTTAATCACGCGAGTTGCGAGACGCTTTATGAAATCACAAGCTTGATCCAGAGAATAATTGCCGCAGTCATAGACTTCACGTAGGCTAGGATACTGTCAGCTCGCCCAGGCCTAGACGGATATGTAGGAATAACTTTCCTTCGAATTCATTAATAATTCCAAACGTAAATTTTCAGACTAGAACGTTTTCCGTCATAATGTTGCGTGCCGTTTTGTTTGAAATAATATAACACAAACTCGTGTGAACTTTGCGTGAACGTCTGGCAAACAAACATGGTGACAAACCGCAATTTACAAGGTTTCAGATTACTGACCTCGATACTCTCTTTCTTTTTGGCAAACTACATTGCACCCATTTACATCTAATGAGCAATACGAGGAAGAAAGCTATACGACTGAGAAATAATATTTTTTGTTCTTCTTCTTGATAGAAGCAGGGGAGCTTCATCGCTGACTTCTCCGGAACGACAGATTCACCAAAACAGGGAGTCTCTGGAGAGACAACAACAACGGTTTAGTATTGTCCACCAAACTGACGAATCCAAATACGCCTTGAACTTCACCTCTGTTTGCAACGACATATCTTGCTCTCCATGCGTTAACCACCCGAGTGGACAATGTGAATTACTCTGGAGCCACAGTGTCCTCCGCTTTTTACTTATTACTTTACTTTACTTTAGTGCGACTATCTCCTCCTGGAGGATGAGTCGGCTTCATTGACATCACGGATTGCAGCCGCCCACGCTCGGCGGTTAGAAGCGAGATCCGCGCAGATTGTAAGCCAGGTCCGGTCCCACGTGCGCCATCCGTAAACCGATCGTAGGCCAAGCAGCTCCACGTCCGATCTCACGGTGGCGAGCCAAGTCTTCACTTGTCCTCCGCTACGACAACGCCATTCTGCGCAGGGTGTCGGCGATAGTGTCATCCTGGTTAGTTCAGCGTCCGAGCGTCTCAGGATGTGGCCAAACCATCTCAGTCGGTGTTGCCGCAATATCGAACTCAGGCGAGGGATATCAAAACAACGGTGGCGAACCTCGTCATTCGTTACCCGCTCATCCCATCGAACATTGAGGATGCGTCGGAGACACCAGTGGTCGAAAACCTCTAGTTTCCGCATATCCTCCACCCGCACAGGCCATGTCTCGCATCCATAAGTGAGAACTGGGCGAATCGCCGCTCTGTAGACGCGCAGCTTTGTACGTCGGCTGATTTCTCTACGGCTAAATAGAACCCAACGTAGTCGCGAAAACGCCGTGCGCGCAGCTTGTACACGGGTCGGTATGAGCTTTACAATAGGCTATGACCACAGGTTCTTCTATCTTCGGCCAAAGGCGAGAACTTTTGCAAGATCGACCGGTGACCTACCACGAGCATTCGGCAGGTAACGAGGAAGTCATAGTATCTACGTCTATGCTCCAGTGGATAGAGACGCAACTTGTGAAGACGATCCTTTTAAGTGAGTAAATGGAGACCTTTCACCATGTTCGTCAATCTCCGCTGAGCTTTCTCGAGAACAGCTTTCTCTCATTTCATTGGCAGACCGTATTCAAGAGGAGGCCTGATATGCGAGCTATAATTTATCTTGAATATATACAGAGTAAGCACTGAAAAAGTTCGCCGAACTGCCCATAATATCCCATTAACGGTGAGTGCTTTTCGGAAGAATTCCGAGCATTGGTATTCAATGAGCCTGACACAAGTATAGCTAGATCTCCCTCACATTGTACAAACTTGAAAGAAGCATCATCAAGAAAGTATTTTCTCATCGCCGACCCATCTACTACGTGTATAGCCGCACAATTCGCTTGATTCATTGGTAAGTTACAGCGGATGACCAGTTTTCTAACTGATTCGATTTCCTTTGCAAGACTTTCCCATCATCACTTGTAACAACCACGCCCTACATCTTTAGGCCGTCAGCGAAAAAGCAAGCAGTTTCAATTTAATAAAGCAGATAGATAATTGACAAACACTTTGAACAGTAATTGTCCGAGAACTGAAAGTTGTGGGACGCCAGATGTGGTCAATTTACCTCCACTTGGTTAACGCTTCCTATGCTATTCGTTTGTTAAATGTTAACACTTTGATGATACCGAGCATTCACAGGAATACGTAGTTCAGTATTTCCTTACTTATTTATACTATATTCTATTATACTTCTTAGAATATACATAGAATATTTTACGCTTTACTTGAATGAACGCTCAAGCCTGATCCAGGCAAAGTGCCGCACAGTCAGAGACTGCACGTGGGCTAAGATACTGTCAGGTTGCCCAGGCCTAGACAGATGCGAGAAAGAAAATAGAAATGGTAGACTCCAGCCTGTTTCAGCATGCAGCTCACCACCGATTGCCAATCGACTTAGCACGATGTTAGCCGCACATCACAGAAGTACTGTACGATTGCACATCCGTCCAATCGTGCTTTACTTACCACTAAAGATATCAGAAAAATGAGAAAATAGTAATGAGACTCCAAAGTATTGACGCATGGGGCTCAATACCGGTAATAAATTAATTTAGAATGGTGTCAGCTGTACAGCAGAAAAATACTGCACCATTGCACATCCGTGAGTGCGCCATGCTTGCCATCATCCAGCTATTGTATCAGTATTGTTCACCAATCCATAATAGACAGGATATCAATTCAGGTAAGTTTTGCTCAATGATTTTTATAATTTATTCAACGACGAGGTTAACTAAGTATCGAATAACCGTCGTCTAAATGGAATGAAATAATTATAGCATAAACGAAATATAGTTTGTAGATCCGCCAACCTTGAGATACCGATCAGGTTCCGGTTTTCAGGTTGCACAGGACGATAAGTGGCTAGGTCGCCAATCGAGCGTCCAGATTTATTCCGGTGGTGTGCCAAAAAAGAGCGCCCACCACTTCAAACAAAATAGTTCACAGATTTCTTCTGGTAGTTTGCACAGGACAGTGTGGTGGATAGAGAGGAAAGGATTCTGAGGCTGCGTGTGTTATAGTTATATCCACATACAATTTTGACTCCGGAATAACCACAGAAGACCGAAGGCCGTGTGTGGACAAGAGTGTATTGTAATGAATAAATAAGTTGATTATGTACAAAAGGTATTTAACAGATGAATATTGTTAACTAGGTTATCGAACAGAAAAATCGGTGAATATGAGTGATTACGATAATAGGAAATCGATGAATCTATATTAAGTTATCGGCCATCGAAACGAGGCGATAATATCTAAGTAAGCAAATTAAAATGATACAAAATGGAAGACTGTACAAAATGCTATAGAATTTATCCCCTAGAGCGTCGGAAATAGGAAAAAGACGCTCGAAAAAGAGCATTAGTTTATGAAATAATCAAACTTTGTGGGGAAATGAACGTTACGACCTCAACGTGTTTGTCTATTAAGGTCGGGTCGTTTGAGACATGAACGTAATGGGGTTCTTTTAGGGGTAAGGTTCGTTTCTGTCGAATCGGATGAAGGAACGTCTTGGTCTGTGGTAGACGTCTGTTGAGAAACTTTTCTGGTATTCCTTTTCGCTTCCGATGTTGATTAAACGTAAGCAACTTTCAGACGATCGACACAAACGTTTTCTTTTGATCCGTTCCGGTCAATAACGAAATACTTGGGGTGCCTGCTGAGCACCTTGTACGGACCGGTGTATGGTGGTTGGAGTTGTCGACGTACATGATCTGCACGCACAAACACAAAGTCGCACGTAGAAAAGTCAGCTGGGGTGTAGGACGGTTGACCATGTTGTCGAGTTGGGATGGTTCGTAATGATTTCATGTAGCTGCGAAGGCGACTGACATATAGTGGAGTTGTAATATCTGAAGGTGAATCAGAAGATGTCAGGAATTCGCCAGTTAGGTTGAGTATACTCCCGTACACCATCTCTGCAGCTGTGCAACCAAAGTCTTATTTCACGGTGGTACGAATACCAAGAAGCACCAAGGGCAATGACTCGGACCAACATTCTGAATTCCCGCAACTCATGATTGCGGCTTTGAGTTGCCGGTGAAATCTTTTGACTAAGCCATTTGAAGATGGATGGTAGGCTGTATTCTGTATGTGCTTCGTACAGAGTATTCTATGTAATTCCCGAAAAAGCATTGAATGAATTTGGGAACCTATGTCAGTGGTAATAGTGTTCGGTACACCGAAGTTGCTGATACAATGTTGAACGAAAGTTTTCGCAATTGTTTCTGCACTGATATCTGGAATGGCTACAGCCAATGGCCAACGGGTAAAACGGTCGATGCAGGTCAATATATAAGAACAACCGTTTGAGACGGCTAATGGACCAACGAGATCCAAGTGAACGTACTGCGATCGTGCCAATTTCTCAAAGTCGATTCCAGGCAGGTCGATGGCACTTAACTGAATCCGAGAAAATCTATCTGCAACCGTGTTTGACGAGCCGGAAAGATATCGAATGTCGCTCGTGAATTGTGAAATATAATCCAAGTGACGTATTTCCTGAGGCGAATATCGATCCGATGGTGCAGAAAGAGCAAACGTTAAGGGCTTGTGATCGGTCCATACTGTGAAATCGCGGCCTTCAAGCAAATGTCTGAAATGCCGTATCGCGTAATAGATAGCCAGTAACTCACGACCGAAAGTACTGTATCGAGTTTGAGCTGGTTGAAGATGACGAGAAAAGAAAGCGAGTGGCTTGGTGATATTGTCTATTTCTTGTTGAAGGACTGCACCGACTGCTTCTTGTGATGCGTCTGTAGCGAGAGACAACCGAGCATTGGGGTTCGTTGATAGGTAAGTCAGTGAAGTGACTTCGTTTAGAGCAGATTTGAGTTGCTCGAATGATTTGATGGCGTCGACATTCATTTTGAAATCTCCTTTATTTCCACGTAACAAGTCAGTCAATGGTTGTGAAATCAGAGCACATTGTGGAATAAAGCGTCTTTAATAGTTGACCAAACCCAAGAAACGTCTGACTTGACGGATAGTGTTGGGACATGGATAATCTTGGATAGCTGATAGTTTTTGAGGTAACGGTTTGATACCGTAACTATTAATTTGGTGTCCAAGAATTTCGACAGAACTCACACCAAACAGACTTTTATCGGGATTAACCACCGCTATACGCGTACATCCATGCATGAGCAAAGAAGATATTGTCTGCACGTTCGTCGTTGACAGAGAAATGCTGTTCTCAAAGGAAATAGCATAATCAATAAGGAGCAGTGCACCTCCTGCAAGGCTACAAAGAAGCCGATCTGTTCTTACGGCGCTAAACCTGTCAGCTATTGCAGCCGGTACATGGTCATCGTGAGACAACCATGATTCCGTAACATCAACAATTTTGTAGTGGGTGTCGTAGACCCTACAGAGGAGATCAACCCATTTAGTTCTGATGCTAAATGTGTTTGTGTAGAACAGAAGAGTGTTATCACATGGGGAGGGACGCCCAGGTGTTAAGACTTCCTAAGATCTCTTCGTTTTCGGGCGTAGTAACCGAGACCGCTTCGTGTTTATTAAAAGCTTTATTTCATCAATAGATAAAGCATTTGTTTCACAAACGCATGATAAATCCTTTCATCCAATTTCATCTTCGTGGTCTGAGTAACTGCAGCCAAACCACGATTCCTCAATGAAGGATGTAGTGTGACAACGGCGACATTCATTGAAATTCCTATTATGTGCATTCTCATACTATTTTGTCGATTCACTTCCCTGTAGAATACTTATGAATTTGTTATATTTTAAATGTTTCAAGGCCCCAACAATATACTCTGAATTTTCCGTGCTCTGTTTTCTCGGTGCGTGGTGTGACTTTTGATTGCGCGATTATTCGTATCTTTTCGATCCCCTTTATCCGAGTGTAGGCTAAGCGCTTTTTAATGCGAGGAGTTTAAAAAGCATTACATTCGTTTGTATTTGGTGAGCTGCATGTATTGTCATTCTTTTGTTATTGTGTAATTTACAATTACAACTGGTGAGCGCTTCAACCTTGAATATATTTTAATTGCTAATTACTCCCATATTTTTATTCTTTCCGCTCAATTAGTTAAAAATAAATACCATTTCTAATGACTGTTCATCATGGATGAGATTGTTTCTTACATTCCTCCAAATGTGGTAACTCTTCTCATACTTCACTAAACCGCCTAAATTTCTTCACGAGTCATCGAAGAGTAGTTTAATTTGAAGTTTTGCATTGAAAAACGAACATAAATAAGAAAAATTGTCAGTTGCGAGACTATGCGTGATCCAACCATCTCTTAACTTGTGCGGAACATACAATGCTCTATGAGCGACAATTAATCCGATGAGCGCTTTCTAAGAGTGCTAGGGTTCTATTTTTTACCCTAAAGTATTTCGAAGGGTATAGCTTTAATAGAGAAAGAAACGTATCTTGACAAACTAGCTGCCATTGCCGATCAAGGTCTCGAAAGCACCCGGCAACTTCCAGTGTTATTTGCCAAAGATTCAACCTCGCCTGTCACAAGAAAATACCGTATAGCCTAGCTTTAAGCGCTTGTACCTTACTGGGTCTCGTTTAATTCTGACAATATTTTACATTGTCATGATTGTATCTTACCTGTTGTTTTAATGTTTGTAATAAAATATACAAACACATGTAAACTTGACTCACGCTTCTGATTTGAGTGCTTCTGCAGTTTGTTGATCAGATTCGATTTTCAAATTCTGTAGCGACTAACAATCCCGAAATCCAATCAAGCAGTCTTTGGAATTTATTTTCTTTCAAGAATATTTCTCCAGCAAATGAAGAATATTTTAACGGATTCGCATTCACTGAACATTTCATGAGTTACCGCTGTTTTCTGTAATTTGTTCGTTCTTATTTTGAGTATATTTCCGCTTCATATTTGGTGAGCCATTTCAGTCTCACACATATATATTTTTCTTTGCTCTGAACGCCTTGAACATTAGGATGTCTTCAAACGATTCACTAGCTGGTCACCCATCATAAAACTCCAGTAGCATGACATGTGCGTCTCCCGAAATTTTAATTCTCTTAATTGTTTCGCTCAGCCAGAATACTTTTTTGCCACACAGGCGCCTTAATACAAACAGACTAAGTTTTTGTACGTCAAAGCCAATCTCCTTCCCTCAATTGCAACCGAATTGATCGAGTTCATTGGCCTTATTCACAGCTTAAGTGAGACATCCATTTTTGACTGAGAGCGTTTAAAAAAGCGTCTATCTGGCGTTGAGTTAGGTCAGGGTACCCAGTCGCAATTATTAAGGCACATGCGATCTTTCGTCAGGCAGACCAATATGGACGATTCTATTTTACGCCACCTTTGGCTTATATGTTTACTAGTTAACAATAAGACTATTCTCGCTGCATCTAGTGATTTCCTAAAACTCGATAGTCTTGTTTAAACTGGCGATTAAATCCACTAGTTCATAGCACCACGATACGTTAGCGCTGTTATGCAAAATATCTCCAAAACAGATTGTTCATCAATAAACGCCATCGCTGAATGTTTCTCAAGACTTGAAGCTGTGATTATCTTCGGTCGCCCTTAAAGTTCTAGTCTTATCCTTCGACGTCGTGAAAGTTTGCATAACCAAAGCGGTTTTGCTATTTCCAATATCAAATTGTCGATCGTGAAAAGAAATGTCGATTCAGATGCCAAAATCCAAAAGCTTTTCAAACTTCCATGCTAGCCAGTAATGGTGACAGCTGTTGCTGGCCGCTTGCATAGTTGCCTGCTTTTGTGTAGGATTGCTTCAACAGATTGAAATTTCACGCTATCATTATTCCAATATACATTTTACCATACACTATTCCATAAAAATTTGTGTTGCAACTTTCAAATTCTCATTCTGTGTATGTGCTATCATTGCGCTTGTTAAGAATTGAAACATTACGTAAATGCTACAAAAAATAAAAGTAAACAGTAATGGTGTTGGTGTTGGTGTTGAAAATTAGAATTATTAGAGTTAGTTTCTAATAAAGATTCACATTGAATTTGCTCATTCTTATCAGAGGTAGTGTTTCTTATATAGGAAATAATTCATATACGTTTTTTATTGTTGAATTTCTGTTGCATGGGTGCCAATTCGGGTTCCATGATAATAGTCGAGAATCTTGGTTTAATTTTCCAAACGTTTTTATTATTAATGAAATAGTAGGCAAAACTTTTATATAATATTTTATTAAAACAGTAGTCCGCTGTTTAATTTCGATTTTATGTAGTTAAAAAGAAGTGAAACATTCTGTTTGAATGCCATGTGTTGGAAACTTATATTAATAAATTGTTTAAATGGTAATTATTAACAACGTTTAAGATGATAACTTTTGCCAAACGAGCTGCTTTTTGATGTATTTTTGTACTCATGTTTTCTATAAATTTAAAAGCTTGGATCAATGCCAAAATCAGGGTTAATGAGTGACAGAACTCAGAAAGTTTTGTGATGAAAAAAGCAGTAAGTTTAGCAATAACCATATGATAACTAGGTATATGGAGATAAATTTGAAATCTCTCAGAAATTAATAGGCACTTCCACATACCGAATTGTTCGTCATTTACTCATCGATGTGCAAACCGCAACAAATGACCAGCATGTGATTTATTTAGACAATATGTACCAAGTAAAACAAATTGTTAGGAAGTAAAACTTACGACGAATATCTGATCGATAATGTGGAATGCTTAAGCTCTTTGAATGTTTTTATTTTCCGAGTAAGGCTATTGGGCTTTAGCAAGTATTTCAGCCGATGATTTTCTGTACGCAATAATTTCATTAAAATTAAATCTGTTGAATCCATTAAATATTTTCGTTGAAAAAATGCACTCTGAAACCTTATTATCTTCTCGAATTAAGCTATGTAAATTATATGATCTAGTAATTGTACTGTCAGATTAGACAGTGACACTTCAGTTATTCTGAATAAATTGAAGTAAAATTAAAATCGGAGGTGTTTGAACTTAGAACTTATGCAATTCCAGCTATAATTCTCTAAAACCTCTTTTATCACTGATAAACTCTGATATACATATTGACTAAAATATATTGATTCAAGCTAATATATTTGTAGAAACCATGAACATGGAAATCTAATAAAAAGAAGCTCATTCAAAAATGTCATCATCTTCAATGCTGCAGATAATTTTACTTTAAACGATTTTTAAAAATGTATCTCTTCAACATATTGCATCCCCATAGAATGTTTCACTGTAGTCTGACTACGTAAAAACACCATTAATCAACATACTCATATATAATTATAATTCACAGATAAGAGTTTTGCATCGTATTTACTTGATAATAAAAACCATTTTGAAAGTATACCAAGGTTCTCGATTATGGTCTCAAAACCGGACTTATCGGCCATGCAACAAAATTTAACTATAAAAAAGGAAAATTCATCAGCTCCACCATATGTAACAATCCTTGACATAATAATGAACGAATGTAATGCGAATCTCTAATTGAAAATAACTCTAATAAATCCCAAAGCTCAACACTTTCAAATGATAATCACGGTACGTGTGAATCACGTACTTTGCATTTACGCTCGCAGCGTTTACCCAGATTAAGACAAGCACGACCCCTCCTACCAAATCATCCTACGTTCAGAGAGGCAGTAATCAGACAACCTCACCGAATTCGTATGAAGACAACTAATTATATAAGAGGTTTACATAGTCTCGACAACCGTATTGAAACATCTACTCGTTTCCTAATGAATAACCACTTACCATATAAGCAAACTTATCACCAGTCACCAACTGCTCCTATACCTTTTTGTAATATTCAAACTTATTATAATTCAGCTACCATTGCACAATATCCTTACTCTTATAATAATTATATACCCCATCATTTATTTTATAATCCGTATGTATCTCACTCCACATATGAACCATAATTTAACCCTAAAAGCACTTTTTTCAAAAACATGAATTCAATTTTAAGTCTAGAAAACTCTCTAATGCACCCACCCAAATAATTCAACCTTTGTGTTGTTCGCTTTTTAGTCATAAATGATATTAATAATATATATTCTTGGACATCCAAGGCATACAATACATGATCAGTTTATCAATATTTGAACAGTAAAATAAAGTAGTAGAAGAAGAAGAAGAATGACTTTATTCGTGTTTACGAATTTTCAGCAATAACAGTGCAAGTGACCAAGGTGAGCGGGATTTTTAAACATTGTTTTTCTGTTCAATAATGGAAATGAATATACAGTAGGTAAGAAAAAAAATTTCAATGTCTAATAGAAATAAAATTTCATTTAAATTATGTCAAGATTTACGAATTGCATGAATGCGACAAACAAATGTAGAAAAGAAATGGAAGGTAATTATGGAAAAAGTGGTGCGATTAATAATGAAGTTGTCATAAGAAATTGATAAATAAATTGTATATGCAAAAATTCATGTTTTTAGGGACAAGTTTGTTAAAAAAAAGTTTGAAAAGGGAACATAAATCCATCAGAATGAGAAAATCTAAGAAATTGTGGGGGATGAGAGAGGATGTGGCTAAAAACAGGGAGTAGGGAGTAGGATACGCTGTGTGATCCAATACTCTTAAAGAATTGTCGACGAATTGAACCAAAATTCGTGCACCAGTCGGATTTTCGTCATCTGCAGGAGAGTGAATGTCATACGGAACAAATCTCGGGCGGATAGATTTCGAGCCAGTTTCAGTGAAGGTTCGTTATTCGAAGACACTGGAATATAATGAAAGATATTCTCTTCACCAGCACGGTGAGAGGTCATCAAAGAAAAATAGTGTTTCTTGATGAACGACGCGCAAGTAAATTTTGTTTTTAGCTTCATAGTCGTACGAGAAACTGGATCAGTAATAAAACTCTGTTTTTTGTTTACAAAGAAAAACAGCACTATTGCTTCCTAACAACAATTTTAGAGAATTATAAACAAATTAAACAATATCACTAGGGAAAACAATCAAACTTATTATCGCTCTCGCTATTCAAAAATAGGAAGAAATCCTAGATTGCTATATTGGTTTTTCAACTCTAGGTCCAACTAGAAAACCTGAAAGTTCACTATGGTCACTGAGAATGGATTAACAGTTTCAGTGAAGGAAACAGCCGATGCTCTCGTTCAATTTTATTCTACATTTATCCGTGCCAAGCCCATCAAACTATTCAAAAAGCTGATCACGACGGTCCATAATGGAAGCGCTGGACTCGAGTTTCGCTCTTATTTGAGCTCATCAGCAGTGCATATCCTTCGCTTTGGGTGGGGTTCGAACCCCCGACCATCGCCATTGTATTCCCATGCCTGAACAAACTGGGCTGCCGCCCACCGTTTGACCGATCGAAAT
>JACCGJ010021129.1:0-13937 GCA_013407085.1 Atriophallophorus winterbourni | reverse complement strand
AAAAAAAAAAAATAAAAAAAAAAAAAATAAAAATAATAATAATAATAATAATAATAATAATAATAATAATAATAATAATAATAATAATAATAATAATAATAATAATAATAATAATAATAATAATAATAATAATAATAATAATAATAATAATAATAATAATAATACTAATAATAATAATAATAATAATAATAATAATAATAATAATAATAATAATAATAATAATAATAATAATAATAATAATAATAATAATAATAATAATAATAATAATAATAATAATAATAATAATAAATTTACGTAAATGTAAGTAAATAATAATAAATGTACGTCTGAACCTAAATCTGCTACGCTTTCGCAGACTAAAGCACAATCTGATCCTATTATTTTGACTACCTTCATCGAATAATATAAAAATAACATAGAACCTTCATAGAACCATCATTTCAAATATAATTTGGGAAACAGTGAAAGAAATAATAAATTACTAATGATCCGTATTTGAGTACCGAACAATTTCTTCTTGATCAAATATGGTAAACTGCGGAATCTCCTCTCAAAATACATTCGACTCAGCTCATATTTCAACGACTCCAAATCAGATCTGGCTACATTCATTACCATAGATAAAATATCTGATCTTCTTAACCTCGATGTTCTACCTGATGATCCATATTATTATTTGAAACCCGAGTAATGATATTGAATTAAACAAAATATTCATTTGCATGCTTTTTTTCACAAAACGACCCACGACCTGTTTCGTGCTGTTTGCACTCATCAGGTAGGGACAGTTAGATCAGGATCTGCATGCACTTGAATTAAGTTTCACAAATTTCGTTAATAGACTTATTTGGTTTGATGTATTTACTTTCCAGACTAACTTTTCTACTGCCAACTTAATAAAACTGGCCCGCAGATGAATTCATAATGGTGAAATCAATTCTTTTCGTTTACCGGACTAGAAAACTGTTCATGTTCAGGAAATACTAATCTATTTTGAAAAATCAGAAGGAGGCGTTTCGAATATTCTGCTAAGCAGACACATCACGCAACTTCAAGAGCTTTTTCCGTCGAACTTCGCCAAAACATTCATCGATTTTTGCTGCAATGCCAGTCTTTCTTTCGTTTCATAGCAGATAACTTACTGATTATCTGAAAGCATTGAGTAAATACTATTTACCTTTATTTTTTAATTGAACGAATAATTCCGCTCCAATAGTGACATTGAATATTTATTCAGGATTGTATGTATTCATGTTTTTCGTCATTTCCAGCAGTACGTTATGTTAATAAACCAAAGAACACGAATTTGGCGCCGCCACGTTGGAAACATTAGGTCATGTGTTTGACCATCAAAGGATATCTACCGCTTAAGGGACGTTTGCTGCTATAGAAAATACCCAATGATGAACTTAATCAAAAATGTGTATCAATTTTTTGTTTCACTAAAGAATTATCTTAGTATGCTCACTTACTTCAGCCTATAACTGTTATGCTACTTGGTGAAAGAACGAGCTTGAAGCTTACGCCTACAAACTTATCTGCTTTCAAGAGTATTAAAACCGCCTTTGGCAAATACTGTACAAATGTATCAACCCCATAACTTGCAGTTTCACATTTCTCAATGCTGACACTTCTGAAACCATAGTTTGTGTCGTAATACAGCAAATTGTTTATGAACAGTTGCAGCAACTGCGTTTTTTCTCTGAGTGTTTGCAAGACGCGCAGACTTTTTGCAGCCGAGATAGCTGTAAGGGAGTTACTAGCAGTTTAATTTTCTACCAAACAATTGTGTCACAATTTAAAAGGCCTTCAAAATATTCATTTGCATGCTTTTCCGTCACACACACCCCACGACCGGTTTTGTGCTGTTTGCACTCAGCAGGTAGAGACAGCAAGATCAGGATCCGCATGCGCTTGAAACAGTGGAGGAATGGTAAACGAGGATCGCTTGTATGCCACTGTTGGATAAGGCTGGTACGACCAACCTGTTCAATCACATGTGTCAAAACACATGTTTATTGGGGTTAAACCCATGTGTTTGCACACATGTGGTTGAACAGGTTGCTCGTACCAGCCTTATCCAATAGTGGCATACAATCGCTCCTTGTAAAAGGCCTTCATTTGACTGTGTTGACTGATTTTAAACCAATGACATTGGCATTCATTTGGACAATGGATCGCTACTCACTACCAGAAACGGAACAATTTGTCTTTACTGGCCAGTTTAATACAGACATTCGTTGCATCAATCGTACCGTCAATGTTGCCGCTGATGCCATATCGCGCATCTATATATTTACAACATTGAAACCGTTATTTCCGCTGCATGCTCTTGTTTCAGCCTAACATACAGTCGGTGAGCTAACACGTTGTCATGATTCCTCATCGCTTCAACTTCGTGATGTTACGACCGAAATATGACGTGCAATATCATAACAGGTGTTTCCGGTTAACTTGTCCCACTCCGTTTAAAACGTATATCCAACCCTAGCATTCGCGCTACACGAAATATGATTTGCACATGTGATTTTAGCTGAAGAAGCATCAAGTCGTCAGGAATTGTTCCAAGTCATGCTTCGACTTCTAGCTAAGCAAGATATACAAACATATTGTGACCCATCCCGATCAGTTCCCTTTTGTACGTTCTGAATTTTTTATTCACATATTGACCTAGTTGTACCCCTTTCGCCATCAAATGGATAACCTTACATAATAACGTGCATTGACCGTTACATTCACTACCTTTCAAAAAGCTAATGTTAAAACTGAATTTACACGATTTTCCCAAAACGACGGATAGTGAGTGACTTGTTAGCATGCTAAATATTGCATAGTTTAAACCATCCCCTCAAACACTTGTTAAAGCCCAATGGCCTTACTAAAACACGGAAACATTTAAAGGCTTTAGATATTCCGCATTCTCGATTAGTTATTCATCGTAATTTCTGCTCGGCAATAATTTGTGTCACTTGGAACATTTTGCCTGAAGAAATCACGCGCTCGAAATCTGTTGTGGTTGTCGATTCTAAACTCGATGACTGTAGGTGACTGTCCTTACTGAAATTTGAGAGATCCTATAGTTGTTCACCATATACCTCGTCATTCTATGGTTATTGTTAAGCTTGCTGCTTTTATAACCATAAAACCTTCTTGTGTCTAAGTTCTTAGTTGAAACTTTGAAGGATTATCGACCATGCAACCCTCAAAGGTTGAAAAAATAGTTCAAAGTAGTAGCGTTTTTGCATATTTATTCATAAATAACTTTTTCTATTATATGTTGTATATTATTCTGAAAAAACACGATAAGGTTGTCTTATTCTAAACAACATTAATGGTCCAGATGATCATCTGAGTTTAACTATTATCCAGATATGGCAACCTCATTGACGATGTAGACATGCGCTTCAAGCTGCAGCTATCCTTATTTATTGCGATGAAATTTACCTAAAAAATACTACAGCATTGTGCATACTATCTGTACCACCTTTGGCCTAGTATTTCTGCGGATCACTGTCACAAAGTGTCATACTTGAATACTGGTAACCAGGTGTTATTTCCTCAATATTAGAGTCAGGGCTCGGTAAGAGTTAAGAAATTCAAGTTTGTTAACCTGTCGTGCGCTGTTCCCAATGTCCTCAAAAGGATCGTGGCAAACTAACTCAAAGCGTACTTTAAAGATAACAGGCTGTTTCAGCGAGCGCAACACCGGTTTATGTAGAGATATCAACGCCTTACATAGCTCCTCTTAAAATTTGACGATTGATGTCCACCAGTAGATGTTAGTTTTCCCACCCGTGTGTGATATCTGCATGTGGTAAAAACATTCAACGCCATAAACTACAGTATTCGCTTACAGAAGCAAATATGTTGCGGTATGGTGTGCAAATTAGTAGTGTTGTTAGAAAATCAATTCAAAAAATATTTATCCAGCGTAATACTGCTGAGTGTGCTCTCGAAACGTCGCAGAAACAACGAGTTCACTTAAAGCACTGCTGCTAGTTACTTGGCGAGAGCTTAAGCATCACAAATGTTATCTCTGTAAGCACGACTAATCCAACCTTTCGTAGGATAGAGCCAAAACGATCACCTAATTCGTCTATTGACAAAATGATGGGATATCTCAATGACTGAGCACTGAATAATAACCACATGTTTTCGTGATCAATATTGATTGATGAATAATCGATAGTGCATTGACTGTCTCCACAACACCGACCATTTAAAATTAAACGACTGAACGAACCGTCAAACTTCATCTTTTGAAAGCTAAACCGCTGATTAGCGAATTGATTCTCGTTTTATACACTGCGAGTTCCAGGTTGCTCGTTCCTGAGTGATTTGTGGTTATGCTGAGTAAAGTTTTCGTTTTACTGTGTATCGTGGTCTGCTATGATTGTATGTGAGTAGGTAAGCGTAACTTCGTGCAATACTTTCTGACTGTTGATTCTAGGTTGCTTTAGATAAAAAAGATTAGCAAACTACTCTATGAAGACTTAAGGAATAACAGCTTAATCCTCCATCGTACCAACCTTACCCAACAGTGGCATACAAGTTCAACTTGTTGAACATTCTTCAACTGTTTTAGGCGCATGCGGATCCGGATCACAATGTACCTACCAGATGGGTGCAAACAACAAAAAATCGGTCGTGGGGTATGTATGCGATGGAAATGCATGCAAATAAGCATTTATCCTCTTCATGAAGTTCTTCCAGGGCAAATTCCGATTGTGATAAAACCTTTCTCGTAATCATTCCTCATTTTGTGGGGAATGACGAATGACTTCTGCAATTGTGTATAATACAGTCATCAATTTCGATGTCTGTATGCAATGTTGACCCATCCCTGGGTGAGATAGCAACAAACGTATATTAACTCATCTATTGTTTGGAGGTACAAACATGACCAAATCTCTACATTTATCGATAATCACATTACGCACAAATGATCAATATTGATTAATGAATAATCAACAGTACAGAAGAAATAAAGTGCTATGTTATTCGTTGAACGAAACATTCATGGACGCTTGCTGCGTCAGTCTTGTATTCGGCAAAATAGATTCTTCAAACAATTCAAAACAAGATGAGTTGATATTGATTTTGATCGCAAGTATTGCAAGTCAGCTGCTGCAATTCGATTACAAACGATGTTTTATAAATGGAATAAATTGAAAACAACGGCGAACTGCCTAGTTTCTTATGGTTTACTCTCAGCCGCCGGCTACACGCATAAAACTTGATTGTTTTTAAGCGCGTGATGTTGAAATTTCTTACCTAAGTTTCATTACCGAACACGCTGGGATCAGACGCAAGTTTTTTTCACACACCGTGTACATCCTTCAACACAACCGTAGGCCATTGTGATCCTTCAAATTTCCATTTTTATCTGGCTATTCCACCGGACTGTATACATGCTATTTTGATTCGTATCTACTCCGATCACAGTTTGTATGTTTGGAACATTAGCCATTGTTCCAACATTTCGACAGTCTACTCAGACATGTGCCACATTCCTGGTGTTTGGTCTTTCGACTGTATTGACGAAACGATGAGAAAACCAACCTTTATTGGGCGACAAAGCCGATTGTAATCTACCGGTTTGGTTATCACCTTCAACGTTTGTTACTGGCGCTGCCTATGAAACAATCAGTTTATGAGACATTTGAAATGAACTGAGACATAATGATGACAAAAAGGCTTTTTTATTTCACCTGCCAAAGATGTTGGTGAATGGTATGAATATGAATATCTTTCTTGTTGCTAATTGTTATGTCAGTAAGCACTGCTAGCCCAGCCTTTGGTAATGTTTAGCAAAAACCTCAACTGAAAGCTTCTATAGACTGGACGAATATCAGAAATTCTATATAGTGAACGATAATCACATTATGCGTCTTTGATCAATATTGATGAATTATCTATTGTGCATTCACTTACTACGCTACATGAACGCAGAAATAATGTATGTAAAAATAACAGCCCGCTCAATGGCACGATTTAAAATTTTCGACAATCTAGCGAGCCGTGATCTTACGTAAAATGAATCGCTCAATAAAACTCTGCTTCAGATAAACACAACGTTACCAAAAGTGATGCATCCTTGATAAACATTTACATAATTTGAAAAAATAAAACGCTCTTATATAGAATAAATAAATAAATAAATAATTTTATTCTTGGAAATCAAATACAATGCTAATACTGATCAATATTTACCAAAGTGTTTGTACAATCAAATTGTTATATGTACATTTGCGAATACATTTTCAAGATATTTTACGTTCAATAAAAACAAAGTAAACAGTATTTACAAATTGTTTTCAGATAATCAGTGGTTGATCTAATATTATACAAAAAAACACTGGCATTTCTATTAACAAAAATCCATTAATATTCCGGAAAGCGCTAATGTTTACCGAATAATGTTCATCGATGATACGTAAAGTTCTGTGTTGTTGAATTTCCGATACTTTTCTTTTGGATTTTTGGGAATAGATTAGTGTATTCTGAATAAGAACTGTTTTCTTGTTAACTAGACTAACGGATTTGATTTCACTATGCTGAATTCTCCTGCGGTACAGTTTTGTTTTGGTCCGGTTTGAGAAGTTATGCTGTAATCTTAATACTCAAATGCAAGAGACTGTTCTTTTGAAGTGTTAATTTAATATCAATACCAAACAATGCCATTATTAAATAAACCATCAAGTTGAACATCTAGATTATGAAAATCGTGTTCTTTTGTCTATGGTAAGGAATGAAGCCAGATGTTACTGGTTGGTAGTAGATGCAACCTATTGAATGATCTAGCATAGGTAGTTCTTTCCATTTTGAATATACAAGTTGCGTTAAATTGGAAAATGCTATTAGTTTTAGATCGTGAATGCACATAAATAGGACAACCGCCAACTCGTTTTACAGTGCGATTTTTTCTAAATATCGGGTAAACATGTAAATGGCACGATCATTCATCTTCTTTGAAAGTGAGGCGTATTGCATAACATGTTTTTATTGCTCAAACTATCGTTAAACCAGAAGTGTTACTTGTTATCACGTCAGAATGCTTAAGGTTTCTCATCAACATCTTATGTTCACGCTAAATTCAACGCACAAGTAATTTGCACACTGTCAGACAATTTATTAATAGTTGATGTGAAGCAATAGTTGACTGGCATCACGATCAAATTTCCGGTTTTTCGACCGCACTTGTGCTGAATAAAAAATAACTTCAGGGCCTATGGATTATTACCCAACTTACTGAATACTTGTAATTAGCGAATGTGTGCACCTTTAAGTGACTTGTCTAAACGCTAGCAAAATAAATGATCTCAGCAGTGTAGAAGACAAGAATTAGCATACCTATCTTCAACAGTGGTAGTTATCTACAACCTGCAAAAAGGTTCATTCAACATAGTTCATATAATGTCTAAATTTCTTGAGCGCATTGTAAAGATTTCAGATTTTTGACACACATTTTTATACGCAAATCACCATAAGCACACAATTTCGTCGTGGATGCATTTAGAAATTGATCTTACCTTGAGTGTGCCGCAGTTCATAGAACAGCATGCACCGGGAGGTCATTTACAAGGATATTTCTAGACTTCTGCTTAAGCTGCGATATATTTTTAGAACTTTTTGCCTGGAAATTCGGGCACAATTTTGAAGACCTACATAATTCAAAACATACGACATGCATCTTCAGCTTAATATTCCCGGTTCAAATAAGATATACTAATACGTGTTAAATTATAACCTACAGAAACTAACGTACGAGGGACGAATGCAAAAGTTGACCCTTACATCCACCTTCGAAGGTGCCTTGATATGTTGTAATACTTACACATAAAATATAAAATACCCCAAATCACCTATTTAAAAATTATAAAAATACCATGGTTCACGATCTACACGCTACAGCTTATTGACATGAGAAACTTTCCATTCAGTATCAGCTGTTCCCGATATTTGTATACTGTACGTGTCTGTGTATTTTGAAACTCGCTCCTCTAAACCATTTTTGTGATTTCCGGCTTTCAGACATTCATCCTAAATTGAAAACGCGTATTTGTTGCATGAGGATTTGACTGAATCACTATATTACTTCACGGTAGTATTCAACTTGGATATACGTGAACACGTAAACATATTCTGACACAAGAATGTGGAAAATTGGATAATGCAGCATCAACAACAAGCGTTTCAGAGAGAATGCGGATTCCATTGCTTCATCTGGGACTTGTATCTTTTATATTGAAAATACGTTGCGAATAACGCAATTGCCGTTCGATAAAAAATATATTAGAAGAGGATGAATATTCGCTACGGTGGAATGAAGTCACAGACAATACTTTATTTTCGGAAGAAATCATACAACATGTGAGAAATGTCGTTCAACGTCTGAAGTAAAGTACGCTGGTAGTCACTATCAACTAGCAACTGCCTCTAATAAACCAACGATGGGCTTGATTGAAAGGAATTTGATTGTGACTCATCCTGAAAGTAGGAGCAAACTTGCGTGCCAAACACATATGTGTGCACATTTGCGACTTTTTATAATTTATTAGTTACAGTTTATAAAATGGTTCCAAAATAATTGAGGTGGCGAACGTGTATGGGCTACTTGAAAATGTCAAGAATTTACCAACTTTTTGGGTGGTTGATAAGGTTGATAAAATCTAAAAGGTTTACCGTGGATGAGAGCATAAGCATCAGGGGTCAATATATTTAATGCTTTGAATCAGGCAGCGGATTTCTCACTGGTCATCATTATTCCGGAGATTACATTACCATGAATTCTGCCTCTCAATTTTAATTAAGGGGTAATGACAGTACCTACGGTGTTGCACTCAGGTTCCCGATTAGCGCCGGATAAATTCTGTAGTCATTTAGAGGGTGTTCCATAGTGTAAAGCAAATGATGACCTTACTACTAAAGAGGAGTTACAGACCAAAGTGTAGCATACATTAGATATTGTTAGACTTACGATTGAGAATTACATGGCGATGTGAAGCTACCCAGTAATTAATAACAGGAACAAGCGATGATTATTATTTGCTGAGGCTACAAAATGTTCGATATGAGCAACTTTAACAACCGTAGGATTGCTCAGTCCGATCTTATAATCCAAAATAAGCTTCAATCATACGAGCTGATTTTGGAACTGCTCAGATAGCAACAAAATCCTTTTTTTAGTTCCCATATTATTCCGTGTTTTATTGTAAAGCTATAAGCTTTTTAATCATTTAGACTTGAAATGAATTAAATTAAATTTTCAGGCAAATATATCAGTGTGGTTAAACCGAAAAACTAGCAATGAGCAAATGTCAAGGATTCTCTGAAATCTTAGGGGTAACGTCGGAGATTACAGAATTACGCTAAGATGCTTTGATTTATTTTGCCTCAATTGCAGCCTTTACGTTGCGAATATTCGAATCGCGTTTCTGCACACTTGCTATTTTACGGTTTGTAACGACAAAAGTCGCTGTTTAACGCGTAGTCCACGCGTTTCTTAGTTCGACAATTCCAAACCACAATGATTCGAGTTTTCTACGGTTCTATTGACGATGTTAATAGACAATAACAATAGACAAACCTCAACTGTACCGGGTTGTACAAATGATGTGAGCCAAAAATGCTCAAACTTTCCAAATGACAACAATAAATTCAGCCAATGCTGACAAGATATACTGCCAAATGATAAATGCAAAGGAATAAAATTACTAATACAAGGGTGTACAATCGTCTCTGTTTTCTTCAAATACCACGAGCAAAATATGTGGAATTTTAATGGCAGCCAAGCAATATAAATTACTTCAGTAAAACAAAACGGGGTATACAAGTGCATAAGAAAAAAGTGTACACAAAAACAATGTAAGATAAAATTGTTGAGAATTAAGAAGAATCCAATTGTTCAAACAGAAAATAAGAAGGAATTTTACACAAAAATTTCTTCATTTACACCTCCCGCCAAATTCCTTCTACACCTGGTATTCTGAATGAAATCAATTAATTGGTTCCGCCTCCCTACCCAACTGCTCCAATCTTAACCCAAAAAACACAAGACAAACGGCGAATGACTTTATTGAGTGGCGAGTCACACACGCCACATCGCATTGCTATCACCGGACATATGTGGCTTTTTATAGAGAAAACGTTTGCCAAACGAAGACTCACCACGTCCTCCAGCTTTGCTCCTGACCCTTTAAGAAGTTCGGGCTTGCCTTATTTGCGCCACCGCGCCAACCTCCGGGCCTTCGTCTTCTTTAGATCCTTCCAGCAGACAAATTTTCCGTATATCGCGGGTAACCAAACCATTCTTTGTACGGACAACAACAGACCTGACTAAATTATCTTCGCTCACGTGAATATCCACAACAATACCTAGTGTCCAAGCACGCTTCGGAGCTTCAGCATTGTTCACTAGTACGATATCCCCAACGCGGAAATTACGTTTACGATGGATCCACTTCTGTCTTGTCTGTAGCAGTGGTAGATACTCTGACTTCCAACGCTTCCAAAAGACGTTCTCCAAGTGCAGCGATTGTTTCCAATTTCTCTTGTAACTGTCAACAAACCCATCTTCAGTACGCATTCCATCATTTGAGCGATTCAGCAACAAGTCGTTGGGACACAGAGAAAGGGAGTCGATGTCGTCTGAAGAAATAGGAACAAGCGGTCTGTTGTTCAGAATCCGCTCAACTTCAATCAAGGCGGTTTGCAGGGTCTCGTCGGATGGTGTTTGTTGTGCGCATGTAACATTCAAAGCACGACGAATTGATCTTATCGATCGTTCCCAAACACCTCCTCGATGACTAGAGTATGGGGGGTTAAAACACCATTTAATACTGTGTGAAGCTAGCCTTTCCGATAAGCCGTCGCTTTCCAATCCTTTCAACCAAATACGCAGCACTCGTTCAGCACCGACGAAGTTGGATCCGTTATCTGAATATATAACTTGGGGTTTACCTCGACGACCAATGAAGCGGAAGAGCGCCATCAAAAAGGAATCGGTATCCATAGAATGGGCTACTTCTATATGAACAGCGCGTGACTGCAAGCAAGTAAACAAACATCCATAACGTTTTTCTACAGATCGACCTCGCTTTGCTTCAAACGGTCCAAAATAGTCCAATCCCACCTTGGCAAAAGGATACGAGCCTGTGGCAACGCGAACTGGAGGACGATCAGCCATCAGTTGAGATGCAAGTCTGGCATCTGACCTTTTGCAGATGAGGCATTTTCCAAGTACCCGCTTTATAGATGACAGTCAACCGATAGGCCAAAATTTTCTGCGCAGGACGCTAAGGGTATGCGCTGGCCCTGAAAACTGTCAATGAAAACTTGGCCGCGGATTTTGGAAATCCTGTTCTGTTCAACGAAGTCATTAAGAATCAAAGTGGTATCAGAACCCCTATCCAAGAAGGCAACTGCATTTATAAGCCCATTTGGAGTCTCGATCATGATGGGTACAGAACCGAAGAACACTTTGGCACTGAATGCCGCATGACTGCAGTGAATATTCGTGGACGGTTTCTCTGCAGAGTGGTTGTAGTGTAGAGTGTGTGGTGTCGTATACCGCAATTTTCGGCAGTGCACCACGGCTTGTGTTTACATGACACAGCGCTATGTGACGGTCGCAGACATAAGAAACAAACAGAGTTGCGCCTGGCGATTTCCCAGCGCGACTTGACATCCGATTCAATAAATGTCGGACAATTTTGTAACTCATGAGATGCCTGGCAAATGCAACATTTCATGCTAGGCCTTACATCACTTGTGGTGACAAAAACATTTCTTTTCTCAGTGGTTTGAAAACCACTCCTCGCATTTGGCTATGCACGAGGTGATTGATGATGCGTGTTTGAGCTAGTTGTTTCAAGCAGCTGCCCAAACCTGCTCCTTGCGATACGTGCACGCCGTGACACAAATTGTGTCAGGTGCTCAAATGTGACTCCATGGCCATCCATGCTGAGTTGATCCGCCGCATCAGCCCACTGATGCTGTAAGGCGACAGGTAGACACTTAACAACGCCTTCCAAGGTGGTTACAGAATTCAAATCTGCTTCACAACCCATTTGCTCCAAAGCAATTTGGCAGTTTTCCATCCTCAAGGCGAGGTTTGACAGACTATCGGATGTTTTTCTTACCCGTGTTGCTTCACTCAACATCTCGTTCAATAACGAGCGTGCAACAACATGAGGTAGGCCAAACATTTCCTTTAGAATGCTGCGTGCTCTTTTATAACCTTCTTCAGGCGGCAACATCACGCAAGCGTCAATCGCATTTCGAGCTTCACCTCGGCAATAATATGTGAGGTACAATAGAAGCTGACCAGAATCAGTAGTTTTTGATTCCACATGGCATTCAAACTGCCTAATAAACTTCCAGTAGTCCACTGGATTAACATCAAATGATGATAATTCAATCTTTGGAAGTGAAGCAGAATCTTTCACGATTCTCTGTGGCGCTTTGCCCACTTCCGATTCAAGTTGACGATCAGCGACGGGAAAACTAGCCACCGGATTGTCGTTGGATCGGCACAACTGAGCTAACATTTCCTTCACTACTACTAAATCCTGCTGTAAATCCCGCATAGCCTGTTCGGGTTTAGGTTCTAAATTACAACTACCTAAAGGCGACAAGCAAGAGCTATGTGAGGCGGAACCAGCAGTGTCATTAAATTCACTATCCATATGTTTCCTAGTAGGGATCAACCGTTTCGATTTTTTAGGCATTATAAATTAATGCAAAAACGAAGATAAAAAAAGAAAAACAGGGGACGAAACCAAATAGAATTGCGGCACGAAGATCAAAGTTGATCTTTGTTCAAATAGGACAGACGATCCAAATTGAATTTTTCCAAATGAGCAATTCAATTTTCTGTTTCTCCAAATAGAACAATCCAAGTTGAGAACTGTAACGACTAAAGTCGCTGTTTAACGCGTAGTCCACGCGTTTCTTAGTTCGACAATTCCAAACCACAATGATTCGAGTTTTCTACGGTTCTATTGACAATGTTAATAGACAATAACAATAGACAAACCTCAACTGTACCGGGTTGTACAAATGATGTGAGCCAAAAATGCTCAAAGTTTCCAAATGACAACAATAAATTCAGCCAATGCTGACAAGATATACTGCCAAATGATAAATGCAAAGGAATAAAATTACCAATACAATGGTGAACAATCGTCTCTGTTTTCTTCAAATACCACGAGCAAAATATGTGGAATTTTAATGGCAGCCAAGCAATATAAATTACTTCAGTAAAACAAAACGGGGTATACAAGTGCATAAGGAAAACGTGTACACAAAAACAATGTAAGATAAAATTGTTGAGAATTAAGAAGAATCCAATTGTTCAAACAGAAAATAAGAAGGAATTTTACACAAAAATTTCGTCATTAACACGGTTAGAATATGGGCTACCTATATCGTACTCACAAATTAGATGCGAACGATATCAAACCACGAGGATGAAAAGGGAGGATTTAAAAGATTTTGTAAATTATGCGCCATCTTGCCTTCAGATAATTGACGAAGGTTGGCTAATATTTTTCCATTTGATCATCGGAAAGTATGTTCGCAATTGCAGATTCACAAACACACCCTCCATAATCCATAATCAATTTGTTGAAGGGTTACTCCACTTCTATACTACCAGACGACTCAAGGATGTCTGGCTATGATGGTTATTCGCAGAGGTGTGAGGGACTTCAGCTAAGTCCTAGTAGCAAGCTTTCTACGTAGCTGTTAAACATGCGAAACGCCACAACGAACAAACTCTTGTCCCCAATATCAAATGACCTGTTCAAAAATGTGTTTGCTCATCATTTGCCGAGACCTTGAGACTTGAACCGCAGAGTTATGTAGTGGCGATCCCTCATTCTGAAAGCTTGCATCACCAATATATATCATGGATTATTCATCTCGCGAATAAT
>JACCGJ010021128.1:0-11173 GCA_013407085.1 Atriophallophorus winterbourni | reverse complement strand
ATAAAACTTTAAATAAATGAATAAATTTTATTCTTGGAAATCCAAGGCATGTTAAACATGATCAATAATTACCAAAAGCATTGTACAATCATATTATAGTATGTACATTTGCAAAAACAATTTGTTCAACCTAATAGTACCAGTACTGCACTTCAGCTTTAGGGTATAAATCAGTTCTCTCCCGCGGTTGTTTGGTTCTGTTGCTTTCACACTGTAAACCAGCGCATTGTAAACTCATCAGAGCGCATTTCTTTGAAAAATGTTATCTTTGTCTGTTTCTTGCAAAGCAGCCACGTCGACCTTCGGCATATTTAGTTCATTGTTAATCACACCTGATTTTCTTACACCTCGGATATTCGAGAATTTGACATGCAATCCTGGGGGCATATGCCAGATGTTCGAGGTTCCCAGTTTCAGAGGTGATCTATGTTGGTTCGCTGGTGCGTAAAAATACAGTCTGCTTGTCGGTTAATTATAAATACCCATGCACCCTATGAGGATAGCATACCGTGGTGAGATGGCACCTTAAATACTTGGAGCTGCTCAGCTTCAGGCGTGTCCAATGAGATCTGAAGATCTCCCCTACTGTTGGAAGCAGCCTTGAGCGCTGACCTCTACGCCTGTCGAGCCATAGACTTGAACTGGCACCTGCTGTTTCCCGTGTTATTTTCCATACAAGCGAAATGGTGTATCCCTTCCATTAGTAAGTTGAGAGGTACGCCTGGGAAGTACAATAAGGGGAACATGCTGTTGGTAATGCAGCAGGTGCTTCCTTTCCACAACGCCACTGGAACCGAAGGAACAGCTGGTCTGATACATTTGAACAACAATGCCATCCCAGGAGTTGGTTGAACGAAGTGGAATAAAAAACGTCCGACTGCCTAAAGGGACCCCGGTTCGAAATTGATGCTCCAAATTTACTCGGGAAGTCTTTTCTGTTATTGAAAGTTGGCACGGGTAGTCATGGTTTTAGATAAATGTTTTCCTTTTCCTAAATTCACCGCCTCCATGTTATAACGAGCTCCATCTTCCAGAAGGAAACTGGTTCTGAGGGGCCAGTCTGCCGAGTCACACAGGACCACACGTGCAGTGTGGGAGCTGGATATTGTTGTCGGACTCTATATCAAACACGCATAAATAGAGTATTTTTGTAATTTTGAACGCATCCCCAAAACAGCTTCGACCGTGAGCACATCGGATCCACTTTGGCGGTACAAATGAGGGAAACTAGACGCTAGATAAAGGCAAGCGAGTTAAAAGATTTTCACTTTGAATTTTATGAGGCATGTGACTCCATAAAACACAGATTGCTTGCAATCAAACTAGGTTTCATTGCTACCGGTGGTCCTCTGAGAAACTGGATGATAGACTTCTTATGTAATACATACCTTCGCATCAGGATGAGCATTATGTATTCTCAGAAAGTAAGAGATTCCAGTTAAGTCACTCAGGAATCTTTACATGTAACGCTACTTTTCCTTATTTGGCAGCAACGCTGTATCTTGTTCAAAGTGGCTAAAAAGATTGAGGTTTCTGAAGTTAACAGAATGCTCGACATTAATGGGTTACCAAAGATGTGAGACTTGGGTCTCGGGGTTTCACACAACTTTGAATGGTGTGATTACTGTTTTGCTGCTTCACAGCTCGCTAGGAGAGGGCGTTTTCGCCTCGGATAAGTGTTATCCTACAGGATAACAGAAAGATTTCAAACCAATATACGAAGCATTATCGAGGCCGCATTTCGAGTATTACTTTCGAGTATGATCACTGTAACTGAAAACAGATAATGTCGAGCTTGTGTATTTCCACCACCTAGAGAATCGTATGACTGAAGTGAAATCAACTAGGTCGAATAAGGAACGTTAGCGAGGGTAAATTGTGGTGGTTCAGGCTACGTGAAATAACAGTATGTGTGTAAAAATAAAAAAGGTAACCACTCACAATAATTCTTCGATTGAATTGAAAATGATTCTCCCCGGCTTGGCAATTGACTGCTCCGGTCCAGACGTCAAAGTATTATCACCGAAGCAACCGCGGTAAATCCAAGAATTAGGTGCCGCTGAAATATGGAGCGGTCTTTTTATAGAAGGCAAGCAATCTTTCCACAATCCACAGTCAGAATTCCAAGCACGCAGTACGGGTATCAAAGGAGATGAGAAGAGCAACTCCGAGCGGACGAAAATTTATATTCGTAAAATCCGTGTACAATTCAAAAAGTGTACATTGATTGATACAAACAAAAATGTTTACAGAAAAATGCCATAGTACTCCCCCCTAGAGCGTCGGGCCTATAGAAGACGCTCGAAGAAATCATTGAGCTGTGAAGTCATCAAACTTTGATGGAAAATGGACTCTACGACCAGATCGGGTTTGCCTGTTAAAGTCAGTTTGTTTGATACACGGGGGGTAAAGGTGGTTTCCTTGAGGGATCGGGAGTACCGGTGAGCTTCAGGTTGGGGGGTGTAGTGACAAAATCTTGAGGAGCAACGTTCGGGGTATTTTCTTTCGCCTCTGGTGCCGGTTCGACGTAGGGTACTTTCAAACGATCGATACTGACAGTTTCTTTTAATCCATTCCGGTCAATTACGAAATACTTGGGATGCCTGCTGAGCACCTTGTACGGGCCAGTATACGGTGGTTGAAGTGTTCTACGTACACGATCGGCGCGCACAAACACAAAGTCGCAGGTAGACAAGTCTGCCGGGATATAGAACGGTTGAGATTGTTGGCGAGTTGGGATAGCTCGTAATGATTTCATGAAGCTGCGAAGGCGACTGACATATTGTGGAGCTGTAAGTTCATTTGGTGAATCGGAAGATGTCAGAAATTCGCCAGGTAGGTTAAGTGTACTCCCGTACACCATCTCAGCAGCTGAGCAACCCAGGTCTTCTTTCACGGTTGTACGGATACCAAGAAGCACCAAAGGCAATGATTCGGACCAACGTTCTGAATTCCCGAGACTCATGATTGCGGCTTTGAGTTGCCGGTGAAATCTTTCGACTAAGCCATTTGAAGAAGGATGGTAGGCTGTAGTCTGTATGTGCTTTGTACCGAGTGTTCTATTCAATTCCCGAAAAAGCGTTGACTGGAATTGAGAACCTCTGTCAGTGGTAATAGTGTTCGGTACACCAAAGTTGCTGATCCAATGTTGAACAAAAGCTTTCGCAACCGTTTCTGCACTGATATCCGGTATGGCTACAGCCAATGGCCAACGGGTAAAACGGTCGACGCAGGTCAATATATAGGAGCAACCATTAGAGACCGCTAATGGACCAACGAGATCCAAGTGAACGTGCTGAAAGCGCTCCGTAACAGGTGGAAATACACCAGGGGAACTGATGGTATGACGTTGGACTTTGCTTTGTTGACATCGGAGGCAACTCTTGGTCCAAAGTTGAATGTCTTTATGCATATTAGACCAAAGATAACGAGAGCTAATCAACTTTCGAGTAGCTTTTATTCCGGGATGTGATAAACCATGTAAATGCTCGAATACGGTACGTCTCAAATCTGATGGGACAATTGGACGGGCTTTACCAGTAGACATGTCACAAACCAGATAAGAATTGGAATTAAGTATCGGGATACGGCGGATTTTACCCGATTGTGAAGTAATATACCGATTTATTACAGGGTCATTTTGCTGCGAACGTGCTAATTGCTCAAAGTCGATTCCAGGCAGGTCGATAGCACTTAACTGAATCCGAGAGAATGTATCCGCAACTGTGTTTGACGAGCCGGAAAGATATCGAATGTCACTCGTGAATTGCGAAATATAATCCAAGTGACGTATTTTTCGAGGCGAATATCGATCCGATTGTTCAGAAAGAGCAAACGTTAAGGGCTTGTGATCGGTCCATACTGTGAAATCACGGCCTTCAAGCAAATGTCTGAAATGTCGTATCGCATAATAGATAGCCAGTAACTCACGGCCGAACGTACTGTATCGAGTTTGAGCTGGTTAAAGACGACGAGAAAAGAAAGCGAGTGGCTTGGTGATATTGTCTTCTTCTTGTTGAAGGACCGCGCCGACTGCTTCTTGTGATGCGTCTGTAGCGATAGACAGTTGAGCATTGAGGTTCGTTGATAAATGAGTCAGTGAAGTGACTTTGTTTAGTGCAGATTTGAGTTGTTCTAATGATTTGATGGCTTCGTCATTCATTTTAAATTTACTTTTCTTTCCACCTAACAAGTCAGTCAATGGTTGTAAAATCATAGCACATTGTGGAATAAAGCGTCTATAATAGTTGACCAAACCCAAGAAACGTCTGACTTGACGGATGGAGCTGGGACATGGATAATCTTGAATAGCTGATAGTTTTGAGGTAACGGTTTTATACCGGAACTATCAATTCGGTGCCCAAGAATTTCGATAGAAATTACACCAAACAGACATTTATCGGGATTAACCACAATGCCGTAATGGGATAGACGTTGAAATACTTCACGAAGGTGTTCAACATGTTCAGCGGGGTTTGTACTTGCGACTAGGACATCATCAATGTACACGTGGACGAAAGGTAGACCGAAGAAAACTTGGTCCATGAATCTCTGGAAGGTCTGTGCAGCATTGCGTAGACCGATTGGCGTCCTGAGAAATTCAAACAGACCAAATGGAGTGGTGATGGCAGTTTTGGGAATATCTTCGTCAGCTACAGGAATTTGATGATATGCCCGCACTAAATCCAACTTTGAGAACACCGATTTTCCGTGAAGAGTTAGTGCAAAGTCATGTATGTGCAGAATCGGATATCGATCTTGGATCGTTACACGATTTAAAGCATGATAATAGCCACATGGACGCCAGGCGTCCGGTTTGTTCTTTTCTACCATGTGAAGAGGCGTGGCCCAAGGTGAATTCGATGGACGGATTATTCCGAATTCCATCATATGCTTGAATTCTCGTTTGGCAGCTTCCAGTTTGTTAGGCGCCAGTCTGCGTGGTCTACTGAAAACCGGGGGTCCACGGGTTGAAATATGGTTTTGATGTCATGCTTCACAGGGGTGTCGTGTGTACGGGGTTTGAAGATATCCGAAGATTCCCTGATGAGCGAAACGTAATTCGGAGCAGTATCTGGAATCAGGACTCGAATAGTTTTTATGGGAGAATTGCACAAATGGCCGACGACGTTAATCTTTGTGACATTGTCAATGAGTTTTCGTATACTCATGTTGACTGAAAGATTAAAGTGTGAGAGAAAATCGGCTCCCAGGATAGGGGTTTTTACATTGGCAACAGTGAAAATCCATCGAAAGTTTCGTCGAAGACCGAGGTCGATGGAGAGTGATCGTTGGCCGTATGTGGTTATTTGAGTAACGTTCGCCGCATGTAGAGTCAATGAAGAGTGGTTTTTGCGTTCTGAGTTTGTGGGTGGGATGACGCTCAGTTCGGCTCCCGTGTCGATCAGAAAACGCATCTTTGTTGAACCATTAGTGACGTAGAATAAGCGACTGGTGTTATTGCCAGACAAAGCTGAAGCTTCTACTGCCTGGCTTCGCGGCTTCCCTGATTTTGGTTTTGTGTTTTGAAGCTGCATGGGGTTCTTTCCACTACGAGGACGGCTTCGACTTCTGTTTAAGTGCTGTATTTGTGAAGTCAAATCAGATATATTCTTGTTCAAATCTGCGCAGGAAGTGCAAGGGGTGGAAATTGGTTGGCTGACCGTGCAAGCTTGTCTAGGTTACTGTCGTTTTTCATGATAACCAGAAGTTTACGCAAATCGTCTGGCAAACTCTGGAACCAAATATGTCGTATTATTCGTTCGTCGATCTTCTGTGTGCCCTGTAACTGTAATAAATGGCGTAAGTGTTCTGAAAGTGTACGATCTTCTAGCTCAGAGCTGGATTGGAGTTTTCGCAAGTTTTGCCCATCGGTGGAACCAATTCGAGAGATAATCGCAGATTTGAGCTTATCATAAGGATCTGTGGCAGGTTGAACATAGATTAAATCAGCAACTTCTCTGGCAATGGAGGTTGAGAGCATTCCAACAACGCGGTTGTAGCGTGTACGTTGTGTTCGAACACGGTATAACTCGAATAGAGCTTCGATTTGTGCGAACCATAGACGTGGATATGTCTTGTCGAAGACGGGTAATGTCAATTGATTGAAAAAATCATCTTCCATCTTGTCTTCGTTATTTGTACTATGGTTCATTGCGTTAATCGAATTGAATGCGTGTTCGGGCTCACCAATTTGTAGTGGATAGTGAGGAATGGATTCTGAGGCTGAGTGTATTCCCGTTATATCCACATACAATTTTGACTATCAGACAACCACAGAAGAACAAACACCGTGCGTAGACAAAGAGTATATTGTAATTAATGTGAGGTTAACAACAAGAAAATTTGAATTACAAAATTATTGATTACTATTGATTAAATATTTGAACCGTCACCACAAAACTTTTAGTGAGTTTATTACATTTTTCTTGTATTTTGTGTAGTGCGACTTGTTTTTTCACTACACCGCGAAGAATTGGTGAAATTTATTTTGCTTGTCATTTCATAATGAAAATTAACATGAAACAAAATGCACAGATCTCATATTGCAAGCGTGCATTCAAATTTAGGATCTATAATGATATACACTTTGTAGTGAACTACTTTCACTTTGTATCTTAGTATTTTGTACATACACATTTTGGCCTTGTATGGTTATTCCATTTTTGGCCATGTACACTTCATTCGTATTAATGCTTGTGCAATATATTTTTTGGCGGTTAATATAATTTCGAACTCGGACTTTGTCTTCTCCCGTGGTTGCGAAGTTTGTGTGCGCCGCTCTGTGCTGGAATTGTGATTAACGGATCCTCCAACAATTTAGCGCATTCTGCACCTTGAATTCCATCTCTTGGATTTTCCTCTGTGGATTACCTCGCTATCGTTGGGCTTCCTTTCTTTTGACATTTACTCATTTGGTCTTTCAGTGAGTTCATTACATTTTGGTTGTATTGTGCGTAGTGCAGACTTATTATGTTGGTCCACCACAACTTTTTTGACGCTTTTAATTCAGTCAACCAGTACAATATAGTTTGCATTGGACAGATTGTAACTGAGCCGAAAATCGAGCGCACAGATTCCTTTCGGATGTATACCACAGAAGATCGTCCACCACTTTCAAAAATATCTCCACGACTGTCTCTATCATGAGAGTTATCTGAAAGACAACAGAAATATCCCTCGTTAATAGGTAGAGCGAGGCATTGGTGAGTTCGAATGACAACATTATCTTTATGATAACTATTGAATTATTGATGAAAATCGGGAAATTAAAAGACCAAAAATCTATTTCCTTCTTAAAACCTCTAATTAAAGTGGAACATACTACCTCTTTTGGAAGACGAGTCCATTAGTTTATTACGCTTCCATTAAATATTGTTAGCGGACATTAGTCCTGACATACCTTATGAAGATCCACTGGTGCATTATAATTTTGATACAGTGGAAACCCGATCAGTTCGTTTGGAATACATACTATCGTAAAAATTCTGAACTCAAAAATTCATATCCTTAGGCATATATTTTGCCTGCGGTCAAGCTATACCACACGTAATCCCATATTGCCGTTGGAAATATCTCCTTCTCACAAGAACTGACCTAGGTTCTACCTTTCAGTGATTGTTTGTTTCTTATTACACCTTTCCGTCAGACGTTGTAACAAATAATCTATTAAAATGGTTTTAGTTCTGAACTGCATGATTCATGCTTAGTCTTTCCAACCCAAATCCAATTTACAAATAAATTACAAGCTCAATTTCACATAATTTTTATGCTGAGAATTTTATTCATCATTATACCAAGACAATACATAACATTTCCGTAACTAAAACTGTCGATCTTACTAAGGACACATTTTATATATTTTCTGTGTATAAAGGAATAGCCAATTGTGTTGTACAATTATAAGCATTTTGTAAAACAAATTCTTTATTTTGCAATCATGTATCTTGGAACTTAATTGGTGAATTCGATTACCCTCTCTTGGCGCGAGAGCATACAAATCACTTGGATAGAAATCACTGAAACCTGTCATGGTTTTAAACGTTTTATTAAGATCCAATGTTCGGCGCCTCCTTTTTTATGGCATTTTTATGTAAACATTTTTGTTTGTATCAATCAATGTACACTTTTTGAATTGTACCCGGATTTTACGAATACAAATTTTCGTCCGCTCGGAGTTGCTCTTCTCATCTCCTTTGATACCCGTACTGCGTGCTTGGAATTCTGACTGTGGATTGTGGAAAGATTACTTGCCTTCTATAAAAAGACCGCTCCATATTTCAGCGGCACCTAATTCTTGGATTTACCGCGGTTGCTTCGGTGATAATAGTTTGACGTCTGGACCGGAGCAGTCAATTGCCAAGCCGGGCAGAATCGTTTTCAATTTAATCGAAGAATTAATATGAGTTGTTACCTTTTCAATTTTTACACACATACTGTTATTTCACGTAGCCTGAACCACCACAATTTTGGTGAGTCCGATTATTTTCGCTATAGGATACTCCCCACTATTTTGATTTTGTAGCATATTTTTACATTTTTTTCATCAATATGGACAGTATTCCACAGGCAGCACCTATCGCAGCAGATATTGTTCATTTATCACTTCCTGAGTTTGGCGTAGCAAACCCTAGATTATGGTTCGCTCAAGTAGAAGCTATTTTCGAAACTCGACGCATTACTAGCCAAAAAGCAATGTACTGTTACGTCATAGGAAGTTTACCACACGCAGTCGCATCCGAAGTTGCTGATATCATATACAACAGACCTGCCGATAAACCGTATGATGTACTGAAATCAGCTTTGATATCGCGTAAAGCAACATCTGATGAGAAAAACTTACGCAAATTACTCTCGGGTATCGAACTAGGTGACAATACACCGTCGCAACTCCTTCGCCGAATGATCGAGTTACAGGGTACAACACCAGTTGGCGAACCGATTTTAAAAGAATTGTGGCTGCAAAGACTACCCAGCGATGTTCGAAAAGCACTTTCGGTGGTAGAAGATTACAAGTTAGATAAGCTTGCTGCCATCGCCGATCGAGTGTATGAAAATCATAAGCCAATCATTGCAGTAGTACAATCGCCTCATAAATCAACTCCTTCAACTTTAGAATCAGAGATCTCCGAGTTGAACTCGCGACTCGACGAACTTTGCATGCACATACATACTTCACGAAATGATCGATCTCGGTCATCACAGAGACACAGTCCGAATGGACGATATTCACGAAGTCGGAGTAAAGGGCCAGGTCTTGGCTATTACCACCGCAGATTCGGTGAACGCGCCTACAAATGCACCAGACCCTGCAGTTTTGTTTCCAAATCTAACGAGCAGGGAAAACGATTATACCAGGCAGTAGGAACGGCTGCACTGCCTGGCAACAAAGTTAGCCGTCTCCTCTATATCTCTGACAACACAACGAAATTGCGTTTCCTGGTAGACACCGGTGCGGAACTCAGCGTCATCCCACCTAACGAAACCGAACGCAAGTGTCCGTCGGGATTGACCCTTCAGGCGGCCAACGGTACTCGGATAGCCACTTACGGTCATCGGTCCCTTGCGGTAGACCTGGGCTTACGAAGATCGTTCCACTGGGTGTTTACCATTGCAGACGTGAAAACTCCGATTTTGGGTGCAGATTCTTTGTCTAATTTCAACCTCGCGGTGGACATAAGCCAACGAAGGCTTATTGATAACACCACGAAGTTAAATTCAATAGGCAAATACCATTACACACCCATACAGTCTATTCGAGTTTTAACTCCACTCGTCACCCAGCCTTGTAAGGAACTCATAGTCCAGTTTCCGGAGATCTTCAAACCACAGTCATTCACAAATGTGGTCAAACACCAGGTCGAACACCACATTGTCACTCGTGGCCCTCCAGTTTTTGCCAAACCACGTAGACTAGCTCCAAACAAACTGGCGATCGCCAAACAAGAGTTTGAACATATGTTTGAGCTAGGAATCATCCGCCCGTCGACCTCACCATGGGCCTCTCCACTACATATGGTTGAAAAAAGTACCGCAGATACGTGGCGTCCATGCGGAGATTATAGGGCACTTATTCGCATTACCGTACCAGACCGTTATCCCATTCCACACATCCACGATTTTACGGCGTCCCTAAACGGAAAAACCGTGTTCTCGAAGCTTGACCTAGTACGCGCCTATCACCAAATCCCAGTTGCGAAGGAAGATATCCCTAAAACGGCTGTCACGACACCATTTGGCTTATATGAATTCGTACGAATGCCATTTGGTCTCCGAAATGCCGCACAAACTTTCCAGCGTTTCATGGATCGAGTATTTAAGGGATTGCCCTTCGTATACGTTTATATTGATGACGTGCTAATTGCTAGCAACACATCGACAGAACATGTTGAGCATCTTCGAGAGGTTTTTCAGCGCCTATCTCAGTATGGTATTGTCGTGAATCCAGATAAATGCATCTTTCATGTGGAAACACTAGACTTTCTCGGTCACGGCATCGATTCCACCGGAATTAAACCTGTTAAACGGAAAGTCTCTGCCATCCGCGATTATCCATGCCCGAGTTCAATCCGCCAGCTGCGTCGATTTCTGGGCCTAGTCAACTACTACAGACGATTCATTCCCCATTGCGCGAAGTTAGCTCAACCGCTTACAGATTTACTTCGCTGCAAAGAAAGAAATTTTTCAATGAATCCACAAGCGATCGAAGCTTTTGACGCGCTTAAATCCGCCCTTGAGCAGGCGACAACTCTGACTTATATATCAGCTGAGACAGATGCTCGCTTATCGCTTGTTACCGATGCATCAAACGAAGCGGTAGGCGCAGTACTCCAACAAGAGGTCGATAACACGATTAGACCCCTAGCCTTCTTCTCACGCCGACTGCAGCCAGCGCAGACACGATATAGTACCTTTGGTCGCGAGCTCCTCGCTGTGTATTATTCCATTCGCCATTTCCGGCATTTACTCGAAGGTCGCAGTTTCACGGTTTACACCGACCACAAACCGTTAACGTTTGCTCTTTCTGCACCATCGGATCGATATTCGCCTCGAGAAATACGTCACTTGGATTATATCTCGCAATTCACGAGCGACATTCGATATCTTTCCGGCTCGTCAAACACGGTTGCAGATACATTTTCTCGGATTCAGTTGAGTGCCATCGACCTGCCTG
>JACCGJ010021125.1:0-10840 GCA_013407085.1 Atriophallophorus winterbourni | reverse complement strand
CGGCGCAGAGCGTCTTCCAGGCTGGTGTATCCGCGATCAGATATCGCGGATGGCTAGTTACGCTTCAGGATATGTCCAGAAACCGTGTTCAATGGCGGTCTTGCACTAAGCATCTTCTTGGAGTGTTTGCTTAACCTTGTATTTTGTCAAGCGGAATGACGAGAAAATCTTGTTATGATGCATGGCAGTGAAAGCCGCAAGGAAGCTGCCATGCTGATGTCGCTCTACTCGTTCACGAAACTTGTTTGAATGCATGTTCCATTCGAGGTGTAGGCACCTCTACCCCGTTTGTTGTGCTACTCTTCTATAGAAGCCGTAGCAATTTAAGTCCCACCCTTCCCCATCTTTTAGGATTTTACTTTGTCATGGTTGTATGGCAGTTAAGCATTCGGTACGTGCTACCGGTGTATTGCTGTCTTTGATGATGATGATGATGAGTGATTTAATATCGTTTTGGAATTGTGCGCGGCGGTATGTGTGCGCATAAGCATTCCATGCTCGGTTCAGAAGCCAGCAAGCAACGGAATAGCATGACTAAGGAAATCGTGATCTCGGGGAACCTGGGAGCATTGTTGGCAGTTGTGTTCAGCAAACACCACAATCGCCCGAAATTGAAGTACTAGTGTAAATGAAGATTGTTTTTGGGACCGATCGGGTATTCATAATGCAAAGGTCGTTGAAAGCAATCATTTTGAAACCGGTTCATGGGAACGTTTCACTTCTGACACAGAAGCTTCGTCAGACCAATGAGTGATAGTCAGGACAGAGAACATGACTTAGATGCCATTACCCCTCCACTTCTGCTTTGTCCTTACCGCCAAACATCCTATATTAAGCCCAGGTGGTGACAACTCACGTAAGCATAACCAGGTTCAGTGGTTGATTTGCCTACTAGTGTGTGTCCACATCAATCTAATACAAGTGAACATGGTCAAGGTCAGTTGACACTGTGGCCCACATACGTAATAGTACCTAACTATTGGGTTAAGGTTGGAATTGGATGTTGAGTCGATAACTCTACACGTGTTTTGGGCCCTGAACAAGTCACATGACTATTTTGCATAACATGATTGATGAACTCCACGAAACACACTGATGGAATTTCAGTAGGTCTCCAACACAATTCGTCGCCATCACCTGGGATTTTAAGCCACGTGATCGAATTGACAGAACGTACATAGCGAAATACAATCAAAACATACACATCACATTTAACGATGCATAAAACTCGTTATTAAACAGATTCCATGTTTCCTGTTTCCGAACGATCTGGCAACTGTACCACCTCCGCATCGAAAACAAAAGATGTGCATGTCTCACGTTTGTGGGAGACCATTTTTGGGGTGCTTTCCGAATTGGTGACCACCGAGCGAAGTTACTGCAATTCGTTGTATGTGTTTTCCGAGGTTGTGGCGAAAAACGTGTGTGCCAAGACCAATGTCACGCTGAAGGATCTACGGTAGGTTAGGTGTGAGGTCATTTTTTCTACATTCTACCTACTTTCCTTGAAAACTTTAGAATTGTTTATCAGAATTTCGCTATCATATATCTTGGTGTTCTGAATGTGTTATGGCGTAACGACTCATCCACATCAGAGAATTTTATCTTGGAATATTTAAACCCTTTAATTTTGCCAGGCTTGATGCGTTTCAATAATCAAAATTGCTATCGTTCCATTGACAGTGCATGATGCGTTCAGAACAAGAAATATATGCTATTTCGATGAAAACTAACTACACTTTGTAATCACTGATGAAGATTGTGGTTAATTTCTGACTTTTGTTATTTATTGAATGGTCTGGTATAAATAACCGAGCCTATGGCAACAATCTCTCAGTTTCCATATGCATTGAAGGCGAGCTACCGCCCGTTGAACTAAATTGTGTAACGTAATGGAATCGCTTAGATTTCTCACCCCCTCTGTGGTTCAACCCACGAGAATTTATGAAGGGATAGTTAGCATTTTATCGGTGTACGCAGTAAGCAGTAAAGTCATTTTATTCGTGGATGACATCAAAGCGTACGCTCCATAGAAGATTGCCAACTTCTAAAAAAAGATCTCAATGCACCTCATACGCGGTCCTTACGAAACCACCTACCATTCAACATCCAAAAATTTAAAATGTTAAACATCACTAAATCCTTTGAATTCACATACTTTCTGAGATCTTAGCAACTTTCGTGGGTTATTAAAGAGAAAAACTTGGGTGTGTGCATTAGCAGTAACTTGAAGTCTTCACGGCAGTGTTCTGTGGTATACAAAAAGTCCTGCCAAACTGTGCACTGGTCAGAATGATGTTCTGTAGTTTCCAAAAGTAGGTACTCCCATGGATAAATAACATCTGTATCCGGCCATCATTGGAGTACGCTTCTCAAGCATGGTTACCGCGGCTACAAAATGGCATGGCTTTGCCACAACGCGTATGCAACAGTGCTAAAAACTGGCGACAGTGCTATACAACAAGCCATACGAGGAGAGGATTCTAACTGTAAACCTGTTTGTCTTTTCGTACAGTCGTGCCAGGGTTGACTTCATCTTGTTTTTCAACATTCTGCATACAGTGTATCACCCACTGAAACACCTGTTTGATTGGCAAGAATCACGTAGTAGCAGATATCATGGCTACAAGTTAATTATTCCACACTCTAGATCAATTTGTCTAATGTTCTTCTTTGAAGCCGGAGTTTGTTTCATATGTAGCTCTCTGTCCCCACATATCATTTGAGCATCAAGCCTGAACATGTTCAAGGCTGAACTTGACAAGAATATTTCGACCGAATCCAATCTCGCACTTCAACATATAATCTGATTTTCCAAATTATCAAACATGTCTGCTGTTTTATTGCATTCCCCATATTTTTAACCTTTAGTTACTGAAAATTAGTTGCTTTTTAGACCATTAAAACTTTGAATTACTTTGAATCGGTAATCATTGACCTATTTATCGAATCGAAATGCAAGGATAAGTGAGTTTTATACCGAAAGATTTGCAACATCAGCATATCCAACATCTGGCAGGTCCCAATTGTTCTACAAATACGTTGTAACAGAGATATTTGTTTTCACTGTATTTGACAATCAACGAATCGTCCCAAGTTGAGTGTAGTGCAAAATCACTAGGTAAATCAGAATCCAACGAGGATTTCTCAAAAAATGCTGTTCCGTATTAAGGCAATCAAAATATAGGAAAAACATACCTCAATCATTGGGATCAACAGGGTTAAATTCGGGTCAATGTCAAAAACAATATCGACTACGTACCCAGTTACTTACACGAGTCAAAAGCGAAGCTAAATTCAAATGTCCGAACGTCCCACGCGATCGAAATTACGACAAATTGTGCGCAGCAAATCAAGGTCAAAATAAGCAAAATGGTTCATAAAGCGATAGGGTTATGAAAAGCCAGAAAAGCAGCGTGGAAGATGATATTGACGGAACTGAATGAAACGAAATATGGAATCTCTGAACTCTGGAATAACCTGACCCTGGCCACTTAATTTCGCCTTACAGTGTGAAGCTTCATCCTAAGGTGGTGAAAGAGAAGGTAGTGCTCTTGGTTGTTTCAAGTAGATCTTTCTACATCATGCAAATGTTTCCGACTGAAAACCTGATGCATATCGCTGCAAACTCTGCGAGAGAGCTATTACTTCCGATGCATACTGCATCGTCAGCTCGGAAGCTGTGGAGAATGAGATAATCCCGGGATTGCGATGTATTTCCATGGTCAACATCAACCGTAGACAGCTGGCGAGACGAGACTCTTAGTAAACTCAGACAAGAAAATGCCGTGACATCTCCCATGGATGTGGTTACGACGATGGAATTTTCCTGTCTGAGTTTTTAAATCGATTCGAAATCTCTGGGTTACCAATTTTAGAGTATTCTTTAGAATACGGACCAGTGACCGTCTTACTGCAAACATATGTTGATTATGTATGATTAATCTTGCGTTGTTAAGCAGGAGTAATGTACTGGTTCCAACACCTCGATTGAATTTGCTAATTTAAATGATCCATTTTTGCCAAGTTTCCGCGATTTCGAGGATCCAAGTAAGTGAGTACTGCTGTTCACCACTACAGCTTAAATGTAACTGCTTATTCATATGATACTGCGTGAAACATGATATAATGGTCGGCGCCAACTAAAGGATGCCAATGACAGCAACATTTGTTAATTGTAACATATTATTTAGTTTTAAATGACTACTTATGAGTAACACATTGGGTTATACTTATTGCATGTTTGCTTGAGCGTTGTGAGGTACCCCGCTGACACCAAATTTCATTGGAAAATATACGTTCTTTTGTTAGGCACGTTTTTGGTAGATCGAAATGATTTTATACAGCTCACTTCTTTTCTAAATTTATTCCTAACGTCAATTCATTCAACTTGATTTATTTTCATAATTTTGATCTCCAGGAAATAATGGTAGGTAAACTGATCTAGTTCGATAACCTGATGTGTAGAAACCTTATCCCAGTGTGTTTGTGCGTAATCTCGTACACGTTCAGTGGCTTCTCAGGTCCTACCGTTCCTCTATCTTTTTATGATTTGAGCGTATTCTGAACCTACTCAACAGTTCATCTGATCGATTACACTACCACGTATGGCTTGAGTTCTTATTGCCTATATTTGACTATACCGTCAATCATTCTAGAAAACTTATTGTGTCTGTTCGTGATCTACTACCAATTTGCTGGCGGTAAGACGTGAATGTCGCGTTAGATCTGTAAATACTTTCATTTTCGCTTTACTTTAATCTTATATTAGTGACTACTCATCCGTACCAAGCCCATCGAACAATTCGCAAACTTGATCACGACGGTCCATAATGGAAGTATTGGACTCGACTTTCGCTCTTATTTGAGCTCATCAGCAGTGCATATCCTTTCGCTTCGTGTGGGATTCGAACCCCCGACCTTCACTATTGTAGTCCGACCGGGGCTACTTCCACCGTTTGACCGATCGCACTTAGGTGTTTATGATCTGTTCTTTGATCTTATTTGAAACGTGACCAGTGATGATTGTGGCTTTACTATTTTTTACTTTGTGAGGGAACGATGACCTTTTGTTTAGCATTTTGCACTTTTACTTTGTTTTACCCGCTAGTCCAAGTTTCACTCTTCGGTTAACTTGCATCAGTAATCAATTGGCATTCTGATCGTGGACTTCGCTGGCCTAGCTACTTGATCGCAGATATCCGCACTTGATCACACCAGTTTTACTCGCAGAAAGCATTGCGAACCTTTGTCTTGGCAGATAAGTAAAAATGACTTTAAGGTTATTTTAGCAACAAAAATTTCCGGAAAACATCCACATGCAAGTGGATCCTGATCTTACTGTCCCTACCTGATGAGTGCAAACAGTACGAAACCGGTCGTGGGGGGTGTGTGTGTGATGGAGATGCATGCAGATGAGCATTTTGGTATAAATTATGTTGTTTATGGAAATAATCAAACTGCCAGTCTTCTAACTCGCACAGAACATCAAAAATCCGCCCAGTTTGTTTTGCAGGCTATAAAAAATCATATTCTTTTTCATCTTCATGCGTTGTTACGTATTTATCCGACCATATTTCAACTTATTTCATATTATGTGAAATCGCTTTTCTATTTTCCACACAGACTACTCTTTCCCAAAAGTCTCCCAGATATTTACGCTCTACACATCGACATGCTTCAACAGATGGACGCGGGGATCGAACGTCTGGCCCAACAATCCTTCCACCTCAACGGGAACTTTGATTTAATCGACCGGGACAAACCGCTGCCATACGAAGTCCTCAGGATGTATTTACAGCGACACCATGACTCCACGAAGCAGAATCTCATCTCCGCCTTGTATACACAATACTTGGATGAGTTCACGTTGGCGATGAAGACGATGCAAAGGCTACTCCGTCAATCGATGAGGTTTAAACAGACTCTCAAGGTGATTTTGCTGGTGGTGAATACTTGTTAAACTCACGTCCGACAGGAATGAGCAGCATTTCAGACAGCAAGTTCACATTTGGTGGGGTTAATCTGTCATGATTTTTATTTAATCGGAAGGTACGGTACGGTCGTATGCTGTCTCAGTTCTTTCGTTAACACATACAACACTCAGTTAAAATCCGGTTTTTCGGACACATTCTCCGAGTGTACACTCAACGGGACTCGAACCCATGACCTCTCGTGCTTTTTCGATGATCATTCAAAGTAATTCAAGGTTATTAATGATATAAATAGCAGCAAGCTTAACGAAAACTTAAGGATGGTAAAAATTGAAATGTAAGTGTATAAACAAGATAAGGAATTAGATTAATCAGTATATAAGTGTTTGGGAAACGAATAATTCAATAACAATTCGTCTAATTTCGTTTTAAAGTCATGCATGCTCGTGGAGTGAGAAAGGGTAGAAGGTCGTGTCGTGCAGTCTCTGACTGTGCGGCACTTTGCCTGGATCAGGCTTGTGCTTTCATATCATATCGTGACAGCGACAGAACATATTGATGTGTTAAACAAAGTTATACTTGAATGCCACTGCTAAGCAGATCGGCACCGCTAACATTTGGATAACCGTTCCACACACGGAGCACTCACATCCCGGACATACACACGCCAAAACCGTTTTATGGCTGTTCGCCTTCATCGTTTGGACAGAGTAACATTATATTCAATGAGTCGTGAAACAGTGGTATAGTGGAAAGCAGCATTATAGTTTGTATGCCACTTTTGAATAGGGTTCTTACAAGGAATCACTATGCTCAAATACAGAATCACAAAGTAACTCCTGGCCAAGCGATCGAGGTGCTTATAAAAAGACCTATATATTGTGGTGCTTACAACCCCTTCACTTACACACCACAACCGGCTTCTGTCTGTTTGCTGTCATCCGGTAAAAATAGAAAGATCAGGTTCAATAAAGTGTGATTGATCAATTTCTCGAAGTACGATCGACTTTGGGAATATGATAAACGTGATTAAAGTGTCCCTCCCTAAGAAATGCAAATGGGTAGAACAAGTAGTTTGTGGATGTTTGAATCACTTATTTATCGTTCTAGCAATTAGTAATGTAAGGCGTCATTAGCTTTTCTGGTAATTAAGGGTGTGAAAAATACACAACTGGCACACCCTGACCCTTTTAACTCGACTTTCTTCCAGAGTTGGAATTTCAAAGATTCTGGAATTTTGATATTCAGTAGCCTGCGTTTTGTTTGAATTCTCCAAGCTATTTTCCCACACATACACAACGTATATTTGTGACCAGATGGGGGAGGGGTTTAGGTTAGGCCCTAGTGGTGTTTTCTAACGACTACGATCTAGCGACGGCTTTGTCTTCTGAACCCCCTCGTCTTGGCTCACAGAACAACGTCTGTATTCCGAATCTTATCTTTTCTGGGGTGACAGCGTTATGCAGTACAATCAAGTTCGAAGAGAAAAGGACAAATAAAATAAAGAAAAAGGGCTGCCTGTTGATCCTTTTGTCTCCGATATTCTGTTGTTAGTTGCTTCGTGCCATATGATTTTTTGAACTGGTGGATGTCACTTGCTGGGCGTCGAAGGTCAATCAGTATACACGTGATGCAGATAGACTTTTAAATCACATGTTAGCGAAAGATGGACTAAAGAGAAGTGCACAATAATAAATGGGTATAGACACCGGTCTGCTACAGGGTTACATCAGGTCAATCGAGGTCAGATTGTTCAAGCGTCCCTCACGTTATCGACACAGGCTTCCAGCACACTTGATGCAACATTACCCGTGCCTCTTGCGTCTCACACACACTTGTCGATTGCGTGCTGATTCAGCCCTTAGGTCAACGTTTCCAGCGCTATTTGAGTTCACCTACGAATCCCACAACACAAGTGATCACATGACAAAGAACAAAACCACACATCCATCTTTCATAGGCAAATCCCGTTACCCTAACACTTTTCTATACTGACAGTAATTATGATCTGATTTGTCATGAGCATTTGCGACAAAATGTTCATTGCATGTTTGTTTGACCTACCGACATATTGTTTGATGGCGGCTGACAAGTTTCCGATGACGGTTTCACATGAAGCGTTCTCATGCAATTCTCTCGATTGTCAGTCGAGTTGACGATTCATGTCCTTGTATTGTGCCGGAGGACTGTGCTTTTCATGTTATCCAAGCGATTGTGATTAACATTTGTCGCTAAACATTTCACATCTACACATCATCGCTCTAGCAGAATCGCTATAACAAGAAACCTTTTGAATATCTCTGTGAATTAAGGAAAATTATTTTTCTTTTGTTTCCCAGAAACTGAGAGACCATTCCGCATGTGAGGGATTCGATTTCGCGGCGTTTTTACTCAGCCCGGTGCAACGATTACCGAGATATTTGCTGCTAATGAAGCAGCTGTCCAGACACTTTGAAAAACTTCTACATCACGACCGCACATCCACCACCGTCACGGAAGCGTTAACCGTTTCCAAGCAAGTCGAGACAATGCTGCACGCAATCTTGGTCCAGCTGGATACACGTTTGGCCTCGTATTTGGAATACCCATCCGACGAGTTGCAAGCGCTCGATCCACGCCGGGGGACAAACAACTCACCCTCGTTGAAACGAAACAAATCACTTCCCGAGGCAGCGGTGCCAGATATGGATGTGAAACCCAACAAGAAGCACAGCTTATGGCCGAGAGTGAAGCGAACGTTCAGTGATAAACGGATCGATAGGTAAGCAAGTGTGGTTTTCACATGAATGGTTTTGTGGTGGCTCTTAATATCTGATTTGCTACCTAATGCATGAATCATAATGTTTGCACATCATGAACGGTGATAGACAACACGGCATGTATGATGTTCGTATAGTTGACACTTTTGTTCTAGTCGTAGCTTTCCCAAGGTTGCCCATATCCTACTGTGTCTAACTTTGGGCAAACCTTTTCGTGTCCCTAAATTTAGGGGCAGCAGATTTTTCGAATGTGATTGACACATTACTCTGTCATTTTTTTTAACAAAGAAGACTCATTCATAGATTCATTCGTAGATGATATGCGGGTAAAATGTACATTGGGTCGGATGGTAAAAACATCCAAAACTATTGTTAAAGATTATTGTTAAACGTGAAAACATGCTTGTCTTTATGAGCACCTAGTGATTTTTTATTGCATAAATGGTGTCAGATTTTACCATATGAGTAGGTTAACTGTTCCACAATTGCACATTGCGGTAGTTCAACCTGCTACGCTGTTGGTAAAGTTTAGATTGGTGACCTCGTAGGTGTGTGTTATTGGAAAGATGAAACAAATGACTGCAAGGATGATTTGTTTGATTAAGCACTGTCCAAATGAATATTAGTGCTCCTCGTTTCCGTCTGTATTCAGCCGAATGCAAATTCAATATTTTAAGTCGCGTTTCGTATGGATAATTTGATAGTCCCAGGACGAGTTTTGTCGCTCTGCGCTGTGGAGTTTACAATAGATGAGTATCTTTTTTCAACCAAGGACCCCATGCCGGTATACCATATTAGATACGAGGACGGATGTACGTTGAAATCTATTTTCAGGCATTGTTGGGGTCAAACGAACCTAGGACTCTTCTAAGGAGACTCAAGTTGTCTTCAGCTTTTCAGGCAGCCAGTCGACATTCAAAGTTTTAATGGTCCAAAAAGTAAATACTTTACAGTAACCACATTGCATTGAGTTTCCTAAGTCTGATTGGGTAATCACGCCTAAATCATTGTCAGAGGACGCGGTTTCAATAGCAGTACGACCTAGATAATATTCTTTGCTCAACTTGCTGTTGAGGCTGCATTTTGAAGCATTCAGTGGCATTTCGTTGTCGAGGGACCAGGTGTAAATCATATCGAGTGTTTTCGGAATATGTGATTCGTTTCGATCGCATTGTTGTAAATTATCAATATGCCAGCGTAGTTTGCAAGAAGTAGAAACGTTTTCGGTCAGAACGTTTATTACTTTTTTGAATCACAAAACCGCTTTGGATTATCGGCCAACTTCCGGTACATTATTGGAACATTTCAGGTCAACGGTTAGTGTGTTGGCAGATGACAAACATCTGGCTCTTTAACTCAACATTTCGGATCATATATTCAGCATTAATCACATTAGCCATGCGTTGTACAGCCACTAGACCATTTAGTAATGGTTCATCAACGAATCACACAATACAAAAGAAAGCAGATTGGCTAAACTCGTTTATTGGGCACATGACATGGAACAAATACGCTCACCTAAATCAAGTAGACCTAACAATGATCTGAAACTTTGTCTGTCCTGGCTCAGTTCCATCTGATTTGTCAAGGGATTTCGTGCCAACTGATATGTTTAAAGTCCTCATAACCACGCAGGGTTGGTTTAAGCGACATTGACAAGTTTCCAATCGTTCGATGTCGGGTGACGTTATCCATCTACGATTATGTTATTGATTGGATCGCTCTAATTCACGCCTTCCGAATTACGGATTAATACGCAATAGTCGTCGTCAGTATATCCGGCGCTTCCTATTCTTGTGTTGTGCCGGAGCTCAGTGTTATTTGTGTTATTGATAAGCTTGTGATATCCACATCCATTGTGCGTTTATGTACCTACATACTAGCCTCTTCGGCGTTATATGTACAAAAGTTCACAACGAAATGTATGACACAAACTGAGTAAGATACTTACGGCATGTGTTGACTGTGAGAATAGTTGTATCGAGGAGGGGATAAGATGGAATTGAACGAGATGAAGGCCACAACAGTCCTTCAAAGTTAAACACTTCAATTCATGTCCATTAAGTGAGTAAAATAAACCAACTAAACAAAAACTGCTTTCATGGTTGTCATACTATTTTCTTATATCTGTCTAGGCCTGGGCATCCT
>JACCGJ010021123.1:0-19116 GCA_013407085.1 Atriophallophorus winterbourni | reverse complement strand
GCGTCAGGCAGGTTCACCTGAAGAACTAATCATGATGCATTCGACAAGTAGACGTTGCCTTGAGTCTCCTCCGAATAGGAGTGAACAATGTAATACACGTGAGAACCGGAGGCGCCATCTGATCTCGACTGACTTGACATAAATGCCCTAACCAATAGTATGACGTTTTGACATCAACCTAACAGATAACATGAGCAAGACCTTTTTAAGAGGGATTTGTAGTTGGGTAGTTGGAGCGGGTAAGTAGATTGATATTCCAGCAGCATTCTTTGGCTAAAAAGCACAAGAACATAGTCGCAAACAACGATCGGATATATGCTCATGGGTGTTCGGATTATGGGGTCATACGCGAAACGAAAAGCATATGGCAGTTCGTCTCAGGAATGCGTACCACGCCATGTTGACAGCGCTCGAAACAGCCTAAAAGAAATATCCAAATGCCCGGCTAGCGACGCGCAGAGCACTAGAACGACGATATACACCACTGTCGTAATCAGCAGGAAATAATCAATGCCTGGTTAAGTTTCGAAAGATTCTGATTACGAGTGGTTGAAAATCCTATGGGACACGGCTGCAAACCAGTGTCGATGTTGTCGATTGTATGTGCCATTATACATCTGAAACAAAAAAATACAAAAAACGAACGCAGTGAAAGTACGAAAAAGCGATTCACCGTATCTGGATGTGTACAGTATGCGAGTCAATTTGCTTGCAGGACTTTACTTCATGATGCTTCCACCACAAGTTGATCGGAAAATGGTCTGACTCCAGACCCATGCTGTGCTTGTTCACAAACTTCGATTGAACGTGTGTGTCCCAGTGGCTATGTTCGATTTTCTACAGGGCCTGAAGCATTTAAGCCCCGACCTCTATCAATTTAGGATTTCTCCGTGTTACGACCATACACCAATTAATCACTTAGTACTTGCTATCGGTGTAATTTTGTCCCTGATGATGATAAATTCACGAATGAAAGGCATAGACGATTCGATGCTACTACAGGCAAGAGGGAGTGTGGATTCGTGCAACGAATGTTGAACAAAACAAGAGTTTTAATAAATTTCGCAAAACTCACCAAATATGCGCCCTGACACGAAAACTTGTCGAACGCTCTTTCCGGTAGTTTACTGACCGCGGAATTCCAGAGCTCTTCCACTATCAAACGAAATGCGCGCAGGAACAATTCTAACGCCTTGCACGGAATCATTCTAGGATGGCGATCCGGTTCGTCCTTAAGCACCAAACTACACACTCGATCGAGCACCTGAAGTTTGTTGAAAAAACAGTATCATCGAGTGGCAAGAGTGTTTTTCATTAAACGCGAAGTATCGTGCACTAACCGGCAACCCCAGCACATCTAGTAAAAACCCATGAGAAGTGCCCTCGTTACGAACGTGCACCGACGAACGAGACACGTCGACCGGAGTAAGATTCGGATTAGATCCCACAGGAAAATTCAACGTACGCTGTGCATTGAGCAATTCAAGACTATGGGCCAACAATATTGGCTGGTTCGGTGCGCCCGTCGCAAACAAACGAGCGAATTCAACTTTGGACCAAGCGAATAACGTTTGCTGCCGCGGTTCTTCCAAAGTGGAATTCAGCAAAATTACCTGATCAGAAAGTGAAGAATTCGTTAGAAAAGCACGACCACATTAGCAATATGTGATATGGGCAGGGCATTATGAATATACCTCGCATGGTTTGTACCATTTTCCATCCGCGCCGAACATCAGCGGGAAGTTCCAGAGCATTTCAAACGTGTAAGTCGTTTGGTCAAGATGGGGACGGTGTTCTTGGAGAACACCATCCTCTTGGAGGCACAAATGGATCAGGGCATACCACTCTGCCAAACGACGACCAAAAGAAGTCAACCCCAAACGAGGAACAAATGTCGGGCGTAAGCGGAGACAATTCACGACGGACAGTGTTGAGGAGATCTGTAAAGAAAGCGTTGTGATTGGATGGATCGTGATTATACAGGCAAATAATTAACCACGAGAGAAATATTTTTACCCCAAGGATTTCGGTAAAAAAGTTACGACAATTCAGATCGTAAAAGGACGCCAGTTCGAAGAAGCGAGACGATGTTGCATTCTGGTGCGGGATATCAGGAAGTGGTAGATCTGACACAGAACCGAACAAGGCACATTGTTCATGGGCTGTATTAACCTCGCCATCATCATTATCATCATCGTCCGCAGGTAAATCGATTTGCGGCAAGTGAAGCTGCTTCCAGCAAACGGCATCTGGCTGTACCAGATGATAGGTGTGCTCAGTAGTGGACACAGTTGAGTGTAAACGCTTGGAGCCGGGTTCTTTGCAGGCATGGGTGTCTGAATTGGAACAAATTGGACAAAATAATTCATCCAGATCAGTTGGCTGGTCAGCGTCCGTTCGACCACGTTTAGCTTGTTGAACGATGGTGAATTGTCCGGGACAAGGACATTGAACAAGGATACACGGAGAATGTGATTTGGCAAACACGGGACGTAGCCAGTTGCTGTCACCTTTTTGATTCGCACAACGAACAGCAAGTTGGTACAGTTCAATCATCAACGTTGGATCAAGCAAACGTCGTAGCGAAGGACTTGAGTCGAATTCAGAAGACAACGTGTTCATGAGGTGCTGGGTGAAAACGATAAGATGAAAGCAATTGAAAACACGAAAAAGTCTAACGGATACGAAGAAATCCAACGTACATCGAATGTTTCCGGATTTAATTCCGAGTGAATTCCCAGAGCGTTCACGAAATCCGACGAAGGTGGATCTCGGAGTATATAAGGTCCAGGGTACCAGACGTGACAAGCATATTGAAGTAACTGAACGAGCTTCGCACGTTGCGATTGTAACTCAATCCACGTGACCGATGGAGAATATACGAGAACAGTCGGTGAAACGGGGGATTCCAGACACACCGGTGACTGAAGAGTGTCATGCGATCGAGACTCAACCGGGAGCCAACGATTCTCACGAAGTTGTTGTAGCCAGTGCGCCATTCCAAACTGTTTCACTGTGTGCTCAGTCATTAGCCGCAAGGGAGTGGTAGTGGGGATCTTCAATTCGATTTCTATCGGCAAATTTATGTACCACAATCGGCTCACACTAAAAGAAATTTGAATATCAATTTAATGCAGGTACAAGGTGGCTGAATAACAATGAGTGGCTAATCATACAGCTTTTGCAGTATTGAAAAAGCTTAAATCTATTCACTAACAGTGTAGTCGGCAAAATAAAAGAACAAAGCGCTTCGTCCATCTGTCAACAAGAGCTGTGAAGTAGGAATGATACAAGCTTGGTCAGAACTAATGCGTAACAACATTGCGTATGACAATGTAAGCCTACGTGGGCATTGGTAGTTGAGCGGATAATTACGGAAGCGGCTAAGCCGAAACAAAAGATAATTTCAATTCAAATAGGCACAACGACTAGAATGCTACTGCTGAATGGCATCCGGTGGCACACAGCACGCCTAAAACTGAACAACGACTAACAACCATGTCCCCAGAAGTTTCAGAGAGATCGTAAGACAATGCAGGAAAACTGAGATGACGCCATGGAACGTAAACGCAGCAATACACCCATAGCAGCAGTTAGTGGAACTCGAAGGCGCCAACGCCATTGCAACGTGCGCTGCACTACCATGAAGGCATAGGACGGGAACGCTAGTTGGAAATCCAAGTTCAAGTGTATCACAAGAAACAACAACAGTTGGAAACCAAAGAAGATAATTTGTTTATTTTTTATCACTTGACGGTTTAGCGCAGAATCATTGTGTGAATATGTCATTACATGACTGGTCGTACAATACGCACGTGTGTTCAGCAGATGCAAACAGCGCAAACTAACGAAAATCGGATAAAGGGGATTTACGTTGGCCCAGAGGCATACAGAAACCCTGAGGACAACCAACTAACAAGACACATGGCGCGAAAGAGAGCGAGCACACACCATAAACATACCAACATGATTTCGAGTGAAAACAGTAATGTAGTGTGATATATTGGTCATGCGAAAGTTCGTATGACTGAGAAGCATCAGACATGAAATACACAAAACAAATTGCACGACAAGTTACTACCGTTATTCGCGGCTGCGCATTGTGCAGCGAACACCGTGCAAAAATAAATGGCCACCGGTAGTGAGCTGCAAGTGGAAGCACGTTGGAGTCTCACTGCCAATTCTATTCTCACTCTTGTCTAGGCCTGGACAAGTTGACAGCATCTTAGCCCATGTACAGTATATGACTGTGCGGCACTTTGCCTGGATCAAGCTGGTGATTTCATACATAGTGTATTCTACCGTTGAGTACTTCCCAAAACCACAAAAATGAAATGTTTGGAGGGGATATCCAAAACGTTTTGGTTAAACGAGCGCGATTCAACTTACCATTCGAAATCTGGCCAGTTGTCATGTACCAAGCAAGCCAACTGGTAGGCAGCCTCCAAGGCGAGGCTTTCCTTCGAACACCGAGTAATTCGATTCAAGAGCAAATCAATCCCAGGAGAGACGAAATCTTCAATGATCCACAGGTGAGCGGCTAACGTCTCTTCGAGAACCGCCTCCGGCAATCCATCCTGTGTTAATGCTTGGGATAAACGTACGGTCAATGGATCATTAGGAGCCAGCGGTAGTAGATCATTCGGATGGGACTTTTGTTTGGGGTTCGAGATTAAGTAACGCCGGGGATGAACAGATAGCAAAGTACAAACACCTGAAAAACAAAGAAACTGAAGACTGCCGTATATCGAGAATAAACAACCAATGCGTTAAATGGCATACCTGAACCCGAGAAAAGTTCGAACCAACGATGCGCATTTTCGGTTGTGGTAGCGAAATCCTCGAAATATCGTTTTGAAACGAATAGTAGAGAATTCGATTCCTTGGATTCGTTGATAAGAAATGTGAAAAGTTTGCATTCCAAATCATCTGGAGTATCTGGCGTCGGAGATACGTCAAGGTTGATTGATAACGGCGGCAAAATTACCGCAATTTCTCGTGTACAACCAGGTAAGGTGAACAAGGCAGGTAGAACAGAATCTGTCTGCTGGTCAACAGTGGATGTTACAATGGGTATTTTGGACGGTAAATCTGCGCAAATCGATGGGTTTGAATTGAGGTTTGAGCAGACGTATAATTGCGCAAGTCGCACAGCCCACGTAACCATGGACGGTGGGATATCACGGGAAGCGTAACGCGAGAGGACAGGAACAATCCAAGAGGAAACCACATTTTCTGGAAGAGCGATCGATAGACCAAGTCCATGGGGTGGTTTTGACACCAGCAGCTGAGGCAAGTCCACGAGAACACCGCCAAATTCTTCAGCGTCAGCAAACAAGGAGGCTGGATCGACAAGGGGTCCCAAATGGCTGACCAAACGAATGTAATCGTCTAGAAAATGAATACAGAACGAATCAGTAATATCGGTATTGGAGAACAAAATAGGAGTAAAAGAAAAGAAAATAGAGCCTAAATGGAAGGCTCTATTCCATGTCGGTGAGGACCATACTGCCTAACGAGAGCGAATTTCGGACAGTTCGCGAAGATGTTAGGAGGCTAGAGCTCTTCGACCAACGTTGGTCGTGAAGAGTTGCTCACGTTGGGTGGCAATTCTACGTTTGCCGGCACTGTATCTTAGGAAGCAACAGTAACCTTCAGACAGTCATTAACGTCCTGTGCATGAAACCCGAACGCTTACCACGCCGAGCGCTTTATGTGTCAGCTGGTACAGACAGGAAAAAAGTGGCTGGTGGTCAACCACTAAGATGGAAAAGTGGCTTGAAAAGGCTTACTTCTGGTTTAGGCAAGGTTGGAATGGTGCGCTTGCCTGGATGGGGTGCAAGAGAAGGAGAGAGTGTATGGCTCAGCACATTGACAACGATGGCGATGAACTGGCAACAATGGAAAAAGTGCATCAACTTTATTTTCGCCTGACATTAACTTTTGCTCTAACTATAAATTATCAACAAAAAAATTCAAAATAAAAAAGACATGTAAATGGACAAAAATTGAGTGTTCCCTTTATATATATAGATATATTATATATAGATATATATAATATATATTATGATATATATATATATATAATATATTATATATATATATATATATATATATATAATATATATACTCAATTTATACGCCAGCCCAGGCTACGATGCCACCCCTGGACCGAGCAAGAGTGGCATAGTAGCGAGAGTGTAGTAACGAGGTTTTGTGAAACGGGCTTTATTTTCCAAGTCCATCATTTATTTGCTCAATCGATCAGTCCAAAGCTCTCAGAAATCGTCGGCTGACGCATCTTCTTTCGTCGGATCTCGTTCATCTCGTTGTTTAGCCGATCACACGCTCGCATCAGTCTCGTCCAGGTTGAAGACTTCAGCTGCAGAGAACTGCCTGAGTAAGGGCCGAAGAACCTGCTGCTGCCAATCAATAAGGGATTGGGAATCCACCGCTCCAGCTTCGCCCTGCACTGTCTTGAACGTGATGCCATTGCGCTTCTTGAAGCTGTCTAACCAACCGTCGCTCGCCATGAAGTCTGGGATGTGCATCAGCTCGGCCAGTTTTATCGCCTTCTCCTTGACCAGATCGCCGCTGACAGACAAATTCAGTCCTCTTGCTTGCTTCAGCCACATCAGCACTCCCTCCTCAAACTTCGTGTGGTGAGGCTGCGTCAGCTTCATGCACTTCGATGGAACTCCAGCTTTGATTGCAGCTTCAATTGCATCCTTCTTCCTGAGAATGCCCTTCACGGTGGTTCTCTCAACTTTGACGCCCCATTTCTTGCTAATCTCCCTCGCCAACTTGGACTGATTCGGGTCCTTCTTCGCAGCATCGATGATCTCGAACTTCTCCTTCAGCGTAAAGTCGGTTCGCGTGCGTTTCTGAGCTGACATTATGGGCTGAATAGTTTGAAAAATAACGATGTCACTGTTGTGAGTGTCTGTTTGTGCGACCGCTTTCGTGGGTCTATCTATCGATAATTAAAGCAAGAGTAGGAAATAGGCTTGTCGTTGTGCGTGAGGTGATTGGCTTGTTGTAGCTGGCGTCAGGGCGAAACATCGCGTGTTTGACCTTGAAACCGGCTAACTATATGCGTAAAATGAGCAAAAATGCGCTTTTAAATAGTCACAGAATAGTGGCATAGTAACGAGAGTAGGGAGTGGCATAGTAAATTTATTTTGTATTGAATTTTGTCGGGACCGAGCAAAAGTGGCATAGTAGCGAGAGTGGCATAGTACCGAGATTTTGAGTGTAGAGTGAGATATTAAGAAGATATATATATATATATAATATATATTAGATATATATATATATATATATATATATATATATATATAGTGGGCACATCTAGCCCCATCTCACCCCACCCCACCAACGTTTACATTTTAAACACCTTGCGAAAAAACTCCAGACGCATACCGTCAAAAAGCTTCCGGTTGGTTTCCAATTCAGATTTAGTAGGAGGCAACAAAATCGGAAGCTTGATCGACGGACCCCAGTCTTGCTCGCAAAGATCGTCCGATCGAACCAACGAGCCGGTGGTTAGCGGGAAAATGGTCATATGACGCAGAGCGGCCACAACGCGGTTGACTGACAAAGGAACCGTGGACACCTGGGCCATCGATGAAGCTGGCGAGGTGCTATTGTGAAGGGTGTGAAGGACAATGCCGAGTACACCTGGTTTGCGCAACTCAGCTGGAATAAAGGAAGTAAAAAAAATCAATAAAACAGTGACATTATAGCAAGTGCAAAATGCATTAATACCTGTTAGAATTAAACAGTATGGTATGATGGTATGAAAGCACAAGCCTGGTCCAGGCAGTCAGAGACTGGACGTGGGCTAAGATAAAACAGTAGCGGTCAGCGAGAATGGGATCAAGCATGCAAATCGTTTGTGAAAAAGTGCCGAGCCTTGGCAAGGGACCATGAAGACGCAAGATTAGATTTGAACCAAGTGCGACTCAAGTTCCTACTGTATGGGATTTCGATACTACAAGGTGACCCTGAAAATTGGAGGCGAGAACGAAACGTTGCAGCGGAAAAAAGAAAAGATTCATAAGCGGTTAAGTTACGCGACCACGCATTGCAGACGCGTATTTAAATTATACACGAGAACTGTTTCAGAGAAGAAAATTACCAATGCTCAAGTATCATATATGAACGAATGTGCAGTGCACGCAGTATTTCTTTGCTGCGCAGGCAACACCGTGCTGAATTCATTTGCCACCGGTACTGAGCTGCATGCGGAAAAACACGGTAGTCTCAGTACCATTTAATTTCTCAGTTCTGTCCACGCTTGAGCAACTTGGCAGTACACCAGCCCATGTGGAGTCATATGGTTGTGCGACACTTTGTCTGCATCCAGGCCTGTATGTATGATATGGTATGAAATCATAAGCCTGATAGAGGCAAAGTGCCGCACAGTCAAAGATTGCACATGGGCTAGGATACTGTCAGGTTGCCCAGGCCTAGACAGATATGAGAAAGAAAAAAGAACAGAAAATGGTAGTGAGACTCCAGCCTGTTTCAGCATACAGCTCACTACGTCTGGCCAATCAATTTAGCACAGTGTTAGCCGCACAGCACAGAAGTACTGCATAATTGCACATCCGTGCTTCCATCCATCCAATCCATCATAAAGCCTCAAGCTAAATTAAACACTCGATTTTTAACTCTGGCATAATAAATTCATTGAAGCGCATGCATTAAGCAAGAATGACAAATATCACAATGCCAACGAACCTGGTTCCAAGTTGGCAACCAATTCCAGCACCGCCTCGGCACTGATACTCTGTCCGCCCAACCAAATTAAAGTCTCGCGTCGCTTCTGCAACACGTTCAGTTGGTTCTTCCATGTCAACCAATCATCCGAGTCCGAGGCAACGTCCAGCAAGTCCGGATGTGGTTCATGTAACTCGAGACGATCCATCAAAAGTTTGACCAAATAGGTGGCTGACTGAAACAGTGTCGAGAACAAAAAAAATTATTCAATGCAAGATAGAGATATCCAAGCCTTCTAGGCATATCAATAAGCTCGTACTTGGAGAGCTTGCGATTCTCACCAACACCGCAACCCAGTAAATGAAAAACTAAGGGTGTAGAGGTCAAGATTAAATGAACGATTTGAAACTAATCTAATGTGAAATTCTAATCTCTAGATAACGGTTTAAGCGAAAGACAAGACTACAAGTAAATCCTTTCAATGCAACGTTTGTTTTTAAAAGGATACCACGAAACCACGGGAACGAAAATAAATTATGATAAATAGCGGTTTCATAACAGTGTAGCACATCAAAGTAGCTTGGGGCTAAAAAGCTCACGTTCGTGTAGTTAAAGTTAAAGCGAAGTTCAGAGCTGGTGCTTCTCTCGGGATTCGTGAACAAATCGGTTGTGGGAGACCGATGCCAATCCATTACTGGCAAGTCAAAAAGGGGTTTCTGTTAAGCTCCACCGAGAATGTGAAGTCTGATCCCAAACGGAAAATTCCACTCATCCTCCCAAACGAAAAGTTTAATAAAAATAACCAATTTCACCCACTTTCCTGCCACACAGAGAGAACGACTAGCAACGGAAATTATGATGCGTGCGTAAACCACATACAAAGTCACCACTGACCTGCATAACAGGAGGATCAGAATTCGCGAATTTCGCAGACAGGGTTTGCAACGGAATCAACAATCGGTCAGCAGCTACCCACGAAGCGGTAGTGGTCGGTAGCCAGTTCAACGTGGACAAACGCTCGCGCAACTGTGACGCGAGCGCACAAAACAAACTGCTCCGGTCTAGGGGTTGTGAGTGAACCGATGATAGCGAGACCAACGAACGGACGATAAGAAAGGTGCGAGAGAGCTTTGGAAGTCCATCGCAATCGAGATTATTGAGAAAATGGTCTGAGATCTGAGAAGATGATGAATGAGGAAGATCAAGTGAGATAAATAAGAGATGTGGACTGCGAAATTGAAACTCACTTGATGTATGGATTGAACGAGGTGCGAAAAGACTATTGGGACACGTGCCACAAGCCATTGGTTCCATGTGCTGCTACAATCAATATCCTCACGAGACGAGGTCAAATCGAAATCAGCTGACAAAAAGAAAATTTATATTTTTGTTGTTTAAGAAATGATTGGTTGACGGACGAATAAATGAAATCAAAAGCTTGATCCATGTAAAGTAACGCAGTGTTAAAGACTGCGCGTGGGCTACGACACAGTCAGGTTTCCCAATTACCGAAATAGGATTCAGTGAATCATTGATCATTATCATCATCATCATGGACAGTATTAGACCGGCAGGAATTACGGATATTTAACCGTCATAAAAACATGAAATGTTGAAAATACTAAGATGATGGGGAGGGTGGGATCTAATAAGTTAATGACCATGTACAATATTAGGCACAGACACACTGGAGCGAGATGCTTACACCTTCAATGAAACGCATTCAAGCAAGTGTTGTGAACGAGTCGAGCTAGAACAGCTCTGTTGATAGATGAATCTCGATCATCTTAGAACTAACTACTGCTAACAGCAAATGCAATATTTTACTAAAATATGAGTAAGCTATAATCCTCCATGAAGTCCTGATTATCAAAACATCAGTAAACCTTTGGTATAATACCGTCACGACGAGAGTGATGATGAAAATCTTCAAACGCCGAGGCAGAACAGAACCATTAGCCAATCGGATAACAAAGAGAATACGCCATCTTTTCTTAAATTTATGTCAAGCTTACGATTCCATACGAACAGAACATATTGGTGAGATTATTATTTCTACCATCCGGTTTTCGTACTGAACGAGAAGAGATTTGAAAACTTCGTCAATGTCCAGTTGTTAAAGACTCAAGCCAAATTTTTAACCAGTAAACATTGGAGATGCCAGAGGGCCACACAGTCGGGAGAGCCCCTTGTGTGTGATGGCCTCCATCAGTCGATGTTGACCCTAGATGCACGTCACAATAGCATGCATTTTCATGTTCTACAGCTTATCGAATGACTAAACAGTACTATTTGGAGGAACAATCTCTCCCGCTGCGCTTGCAACGATAGAAAGAACTCGGTTATTGGGCGTAGGTTGCACGCCAGCGGCGTGATCTGCGTTAAGTAGCCAAGAGCTGTATCTCCTCCTAACCAGCTTGCAAACAACGCTTTACACAATGCTTCCAATTTGAGCGATTAAGAGCAAGTTCTTCCCAACTCTCGTGGTCAATGACAAGAGCTTTCATATCTCTTTTGCAAACGTCTTAGTACCACAAGTGCGGTCTGCCAATGGTCGACTTCCTAGTTGCAACTCACCATAGAGTAGATCTTTCGGAATACGACCATTTTCCATTCTGTAGACATGACTAAGCCACCGCAGTCGGCGCTGTCGTAGTAGGGTGAACATGCTTTGTACACCAGCTTTTGAAAGCACTTCAGCGTTAGTCACTCTGTCCACCCACGATATGTTCGATATACGACGGATGCTTCGTAGATGGAAAGCATTCGGCTTCCGTTCGTGTCTTGCGTGGGTGGTCCACGTTTCACTGCCGTACAGTAAAGCATTTATTAGGCACGTGCTGTATACCATCATCTTTGTTTTTACCGTCACTTGGCGGTTACCCCAAACACGAGAGTTCAATCGGCTTACCAATCTCCGTGTCTAGCGAGACGTTATCCGCAATGGCTGAACCAATATATGTGAAATGACGTACTGGTTCCGAGACTTTTGACATACAGATCAAAAACGATAACCCACTTATATATAGAGCCAGCATGCATCCCTTATGTATAGAATGTAAAAAATCGAAAGCTTTTATCAAGCCCAGGATACTGTCAGGTGTAGACAGACAAGAGAAAAGGGTCGCGAGACTCCAGCTTGTTTCCGCATGAAACTCAGTCCTGGTGGCAAATCAATTTAGCAATGTGCTACTTGGGCAGCACCCGCGCACTGCACGATCACTCACCATTGATACAAAATGTGAAACCAACTTCGCGGACTGGCAAGAACGAGAAAACTGGGACCACAGGAAGCGGTTCCGTATCCGTCAATGAGATAGCCAATGATATTTCCGTGTGACCAGGGGAGATCTGTGAAATGAAAACGGGAAAATCATGAAACGATGAGAACCGATAAACAATAACGACAGCGTTTCAGGTGTGGATCGGAGATTTAGATATAATCGAATTCGTTCTATAAACCATCTTCATAGGTTTATTAATACGTAAGCTTAATGTTGGAAAAAACTACAACGGATAGTGGTGACCAATGCGGCAGCATTGAACTATCACCCTATGTGAACTCGGAAAGCAATTGGCCTAAAGCGGCGAATGTGTGACTTTCAAATCAGTTACTCAAACGAACTACGGCCATTCACAAATTAAGACAATGTTTCCTGACCAAATGTTGAAATATGAGCAACAACAGTTACGGCGATCGGCTAAGGTAAATGGGGAAGATGGATTCGTACACTTTTTTGCGAGCAAAGGCCTGCTTGCATCGCAGCTTGATAGCAGGGCAGATCCAAATCAGTCACATGCAAATTCTATTGCCAGAAACGAAATTACAATTGGAGCAATTGGCCGAAATCAACATATCCACAGCAGTTACGTACTGGTTTTACCACACGGATCAAGCAATGTGAAGATGGTTGGTCCTCGGACAAACGTTTTTTAATACTGTCATTGCTTGGTGATCGTCACAGTAACCAGCAAGTATGTTATGAAAGCACAAGCCTGATCCAGGCAAAGTGTCGCACAGTCAGAGACTGCACGTGGGCTAAGATACTGTCAGGTTGCCCAGGCCTAGACCAGCAAGTATAATGTAATAGTAAAGGTAACGAATTCCGACAATGATCAAGTTCAAGAAAGCAGGCACCCGTTAAGGACAATAGGTCTATCGGATTTTGGCAAGCCAGTGTCATTCGCGCTTAAGCTGTATGATCGCATAAGCTACAAGACCAAGTAAATAACCGAAGAATCAAACAAAACGGTTAGGCGATAATGCAGCATTAGTACGGACCATGGTTGTATCGTTGTGTAGTGTTTATCGAGTGGGATAATAAAGATGATGTCCTATAAAGCCTGACACATTTAGCTCACTATTCAATGGTGGTTATGATCAGAGAGTGCAAGTGCGATAAGCTTGAGTTTAACCACTGCATCGTATAGAATAAGAGAATCTAGAAAGGGTACAGCATGATAAACGACTGAGGAAAAGTTCAGATTTCACAGGATAAATCCAGCAACGCGCCACGGATTGATGAAATTATTCGTGCTGAGCAAACCGTTTTTGTAGGCGCATAAGGCTCAGCGACTAAACAATCGAGTACATGACCGCAGCGAGGTCTGGGTCACAGCTTATCACCAGTTGCGTACCTATTAATCAAGGTATCATCAACACAGACCATAAACACGGTGCAAAACAGCTCCTTAAAATGACTCCCAGGTAAATCTCATCGTTGAAACTCCCAGGTTCGTCGACACCCGCATGGGTCATTGTTCAACCCGTTGAGTCACGTTCTTCGTGAGTCATTCGTAGGCTACTTGCCCCAATACACATCGTTTCCAGGTTCCAAGTCTTTTGTCTAATCAAATGATATTGCGAAAGCTGATCATACAATATCGGATAACACAAAACAAGTGAATCGTGATTCAGACGACAAACCAAACAAAAAATGACCAGAAATCCTACCGGAAGAAGGTGATCATCGTCGACTGCAAACTTTTCACGGAAGCACAGCCACCCGTGTGTTGAAGTTACTTGGTTTCCAGTATCGGGGCAGGTTTCCGTGCAAGTGATCGAGATTAATTCAGCTCGTTTTGACGGACCAAGCGCCGACGGAAGTTGTATTACATTACGCCTGAATCGAACAATTTGTCTGTGGTCTAGCTGTAAAGCAATCATTAAGCTAGGTAAAGTTCGCTAAGAAAATAAGTACAGCTGACTGTCAGTTTGCCCAGACCTAGACAAATATGAGAAATGAAAATAAAATAGAAATGGAAGTGAGACTCCGGCATGTTTTCGCATGTACCTCACGGTGTTAGCTGCAGAGCACAGAAGTATTACGCGATTACACATCCGTGACGTAGTTAAACATCAACGATTAAATCCAACAACGGCTAGAACATTTGCATAATAGTAATGGCATTAAAGATCATTAGGCAATATTCTCTGAACAAGTTCCGCGAGATAGACCTACCAGATGTTGGTTCTTTCGGGATACACGATCCAAACTCGAGAGAATTACAAGGTAAATCGAGTTATGTTCCATACGCTTGCTTATCACTTTACAAAAATGACTTATCGTTGCGAAGCGATATTTCAATTCAACAAAAACATTTTGTTTTGGTGTGTTAGCCTTATATAAACGTGGTCGTGAAGCATAAAATTGCATGGCATTAAACTCGTTGCAAATAGATTAGGGAACTTTATATGCATACAACAAATTAACCAACCTGATCAACTGTTTGGACAGGAGACACACAAGTAAATTCCAAGCACCTCAATCGACGGAGAAATAACATCACACATGGCGACAACGTGTCGCGAATCAGTTTCAAAACCGAACCGAAAGACAGGTTGAGCGAATGCATCTTGGAGCGGATCGGCAAGACGAGCATGGTCTTGCACCAGTCGGGTTGGGTGATGGGCAGAGGCCAGCGCTGCGAGGTGGGCGAAGCGTGACACCATTCGGGCAAGAGAAGTAATGAAGAGGAACGATCTGGGCGTGTGGCGGATGATTCACGGTGAAAGCGGACGTGAAATCCGTTGGAATGCACCTCGGGCGTGTTGGTAATGTTGAAGACCGACTTAAACCCGATGCCCTTGCGACCTGACGCGATTTATGCAATAAGAACTTAGAAGTTGAATGCAAAAGTTGTACACATTCGTATTGGAATAGTGGCAAACATATTTTACTCGAACGCGCAATCTGAAAGATACTGGAAATACTGGAAATTAGCAGAACTCGCATTGTTTGTTCAGGATGTATCGTCGTCCGGTTCGATGACATCATCAGCTGAACTTCTTTCGAAATGACTTGCGAACGTGATCCCATGGGCGTTCGTTTGTACGGTTTTTCGGCGGCAACCTTCGTAAGCGTGGCAGCGAATTGAAGACGTTGGTCCATTGATGATCTTGACGAGTGCCACGCCTCGAGGAATTCTCGTGCGCGTCGATTACAACTCTTGTTGATTATCTCGTGATTGTTGCAGTGGACTTCATGACCAAATTGATCCAGGGATATTGAAATCAATGACTTTTGGATGTGTCTTGGAACTCCCCCCGAGTCTTTATTTTGGGATCCAGATTATTCAATTCATTCGTAGGTATGTGCAGGTCTAACGATTGCTGGGAGGGAGAACTTGAAGTGCAGACTGCTAAACAGAGTTATACTTTGAAGCCATTGTTAAAGTACGGCGATGACCAGTTTTAAAATAACCAATGTATTGTGGTGCCACTGTAGGGTTTGTGAGCAACTAAACCAATGGAGATCGGAAGCATCATTTTCCGATACCGTAGCTTAAAAAGCTTAGTGTGGAAAAGTTTGCTGAAAACTGATGAATAGAACGTGTAACAAAGCTATGAAATTGCAGATAACCCTAATTTCATGCACACCGCATCCACAAGCGTGTTGGACTAAAAAAACAGATGACCGAAAGCCTATACGAAGTTTAATAAAAGTGAACATATTAGGGGGGTATGAAATCATACTCGCGGGGCACCCACCAGTTTTTAAGGCACGTTGTCCTAATTTCGTGCTCATACCGATATCACAAAGTGAGGCCATGTCCGTCTCAGTGAAGCCAACCGCCTCGTTGTTTAATACGAGTAGAGCACATCGAGGTTCCACCTGTTCATTCGCATGCAAAACGAGACAGAACTCAAGGGTTGGCAAGTCAACGGCACCGTAATCATTGTCGTCTGCGTTTTGTATAAGTTCCAGCAGAAAATGACCCGGAAGTCCGTAAAGACCTTCTGAGAGTTGAGCGAGACTGCGAGAAAGTTTGGCCTCGACCCGCTGTAAATAAAATGGAAAAATATATTACAATAATGCCATTATCTCTTTATTTTCCCTGGGCACAGATCATGCATAGTCCACGAATGTGCGGCACTTGTGATTTCATGCATCACACTCCCAAACAGCTACTCTCCCCGTGAGACACACTGATAACCACAGCGACTATGTATGTATGAAAGCACAAGCCTGATCCAGGCAAAGTACTGCACAGTCTGAGACTGCACGTGGGCTAAGATACTGTCAGGTTGCCCAGGTCTAGACAGAAATGAGGAAGTAAAAAGAACAGTGAGACTGTAGCCTGTTTCAGCATGCAGCTCACTACCTCTGACCAATCAATTTAGCACGGCTAGCTGCAGAGCACGAAGTACTGCACGATTGCACATCCGTGCCAACCACAGCGAGTAGCAAAAGGAATGCAAAAGGAACAGGAATAAGCCGGCTGATCTCAGTTCACAATCTTTGAATACTAACGACCAGAATCCATGAAAAAGAAATACAGTGCGAAAATAGAGTGAACTGTGAGACAATATCTTTGTTCGCATGCAGCATAGCAGATAATGAGACATTTTGCCTAACTCGCGAGGGAGCGTGTGCGGATAAAATGGTAAAATTAAACTTACTTGAAATAAACCAACTGCCTCGGAATTCAATTCTGCACCACACCCGAATTCCCGTCGTCTAAGCTCGTTGATAAACTGCTCTCTGTCTTCTAGTGATATATCCGGAATCTCAGATAAAGGTTGAGGTGCAGAGATGTCCGGTTTCGTCAGATTAGTGACAGGCTGCGGTGAGTGGGGCACAGCGACGTACTGCAAATCGGGTGACGTAAAATGATGCGAAATTGGAACAAGCTGAAACATTTAATGAATAAATTTCGCTTACCTGTGGAATTTCTACAGCTTTAGGACGAAGTTCCTTTGGGAATAACGGGAGTTTGGTCTCCAAAGAGTGTAGGCGATGCTCTTCGAAAAACTTTGCAAAAGCAAACCAATTCAGCTGCAGTCCAAGGGTACCAATCGCTGACACGACTATGGATTTATGATCTTCCAGCAAAAACGGTGCTTCAAACCACAGTTCGAGGATACTATGTCTGGATCCTGAGGTGGGGTCAAGAACAATGTCCTGTGTATCCACAGGCCAGGAATTCATGTCGCGTAGTCCAGCTTCATTCAGACAAGGGACCAGAATCTGAAAATGAGTAATCCAGAAAAGAAGTCAAGTTTAGTAAGATTAGATTGATTAGAACCCTAAGGATAGGAATGAACGGCGCTTTTCAGCAACACACTGCGAAGACTTCACGCTTACTCTACACATACGTAAGGCTGTTAGGGGAGATTAAACATATTTTTCATCATATAGGGACATCAACTTACGACATTTACTTAACGGTTGCGCATGCACTAGGTATAAAGGCAAAAATTAGTTTGTGTGTAAGCAACACTCGCTAACTAACGGGAAAAATTAAAGGGGTTTAGACAGAAGGTTAGTGAATAACAATCGGAATTGTGCGACCCACTTGATTCGTGCCCGCTGCAATATTCTAGAGTTTTGTTGTTCTCTGTTCAAGTCTCGAAAAGCAATAGTAGACCATTTCAGAGGCAGCTTATTGTCAATGTAAGCGCAGCCGACACAACCAGTCAGGAGAAAATGGCACATACCGTCAAAGATTTCGATCACGGGAAAAACACCATTTTGTCCATCTACGGTTGAGCTACGCGCTCAAGCCGAACGAAATATCGATAAGACGATACGTGAGATTTGTGCGACACGAAACAACTATGCAAGAAAATGGCAAACCTTAGTTATTCCGGTTTGCACGGAATCTAAAAACTCGAAAGTTCAACAATGACAAAGGCCAAACAAAACGAACACAGAGAAAAACTGGTCAGCTCGAAATTCAATAATTGTTCAGTAAAACAAAACCAGGTAAGAGTTATAAACAGTTATAAACATTTGAGTACAAGTCAAAATAACTGAACTGGCCATCTCAGAGTACGTTAGCGGTGTAAAACATACGAAACCCCAACTTGTGGACTGCAACATACAAAAACCCAAAACCGACAATACTCACCTCGTTGAACAAAGGTCCAATGAAACTAGGATGAGAGTAGAGTAGAAAATCACGGAGTAAATGGGGCCACGAACGGGAGTCTGTGAAAATGGAAAATAGTAATACACACAGGATACATCAACACTGCAGGGTGAAATAAGAACACGTAGTGAATGCGGGCAAAAGCTTACTGGTGGGCCGCGAGAAGATATCGACCAGAATCGAACGTGTCTCCGTGACGCTCGATTGTCCGATTCCCACCGTTGCGCCGACAAGGACAGCCAACAGATCACGTACGTTTTGCGGGGATGGAGACTCGGACCAAGAATGGAATCGGTCAAACAGATCGTGTGCCTTGGATTTCGAGTGAAACCTTAGCAAAGGGCCACCGTTGTTGTCAGCGACTCGGAGAGCCACTAAATTCGACTGATCACAAACTGGAAAATCGATAAATAAATGAGTGAATATCGATAGATGCATACTTAATTAATGAAGTAATTTGCAGCGGATACTGCCGGTATATAACTTGCCAATAATGATGGGTTGCAATCAGGGACATGATGCATTGTAACTATTTCCAGTAATAAGCTTTACTTATGATCCCAGGGCTTGCACGACCACAGGTCTATCGCTTTACCCGAATCTCGTCGTGTGATGCGCTACACCGTTGGTGATACAAAAAGATGACTAAGCGAGACAAGCGAACAAGTTATAAAGTTGATTGGAACGTTGGACAAAGCTCCTGAGACGGGGTGCCATTCCACTGTTGGTTTGCGGTGTCGGTTTAATACCAGCAACCATGATATTCAACGATAAATTTAGATAACGAATTTGAGTCAAGCAATGGAACGTTACTGTTTGACCGGTTTTTGTATTAGTCACGTGGAATCGAATATCAAATAATTTAATACAATCAACCAACAAACTGAAAACCACGTAGAGCGGAGTGTCAGTTAACAGGAAATAACACAGTTATTAAGATGCAACAAAGTGGATAAAGCAGGCAAACGCCGTAAAAATTAATGTCCCAGGCGAATAAGCTTTTAAAGATGAGACAAA